>JANCMA020496819.1:0-10506 GCA_024336925.2 Zoanthus solanderi | reverse complement strand
AAGCAAAATGTTACAAATGAAAATTCTCTCTTACTCCATGAGAAGCCCGAGTTCACGCAGCTATGCGTCTTGTTTAAAAGTAAAGTATCAAATGACTACAAATGAGGAGGACTGATTACCTTACCAAGCCTTACGGCTTCCTATCAGTCATCCTCGCCATTTCTTTTCCAAATTTTATTGTAACTTGTGTACTTAATGTTTAAAAAATGGCAAATAAACTGATACTGATACTGAAGTTGATGGATGATATATAAAACGCTATTTATATAACAGTAATAATGTACAAAAAACAGGCGCACGCTAAACACCATTTTGTTTACTTAACAAAGACAATATAAACTAGTTTTAAAATATTTGTGCTTCAATTCATTTGCGTTTTGACCATAACAAAAAATTGAAAATTCGCGACTTATTCCAATATAAATATAATTACCAAACATTCAAAATTTTACTATAGCACAACAAAAAATTTGCACCAACTCTGGCATTAAATTGGTATCCACAGAATTTCATTGGCAGCTTATTCATTAGAATGAGGGAGCCAATAATAGGATATTATTTTATACATAATGAGATTTCCTTATGAAAATTCATTATGAGAAAATCCAGTTAGCATTTTTTTAACCAATTAGAGAGGCGAAACGATTTTCTCACATGTGAAAAAAGCGAATCGTCCAATCACAATTCACCTTCAAGGCGAATCGTGTTTTCGACAGCTTTGTCTCTCTTGTTCACAAATAATTTCAGTGTACTCGAGCTTTTTGTAATTTAATCTCAAATTTTTCTAGAGCTTAGATAGATATATTTTTCAACCCACTAGGATGGCTGAAAACTCAAATAGATTTGTGTCGCTACACAACTCTATCGACAAGTTTGTCGACTGAGGAGCAAAAAACAAAAATACTCTTTCTAAAACACGAAATGTTTGCTGAGCGAGTTTCTGAGAGCCAAAAATGAAGCGAGAAAAGTTGAGGAAATACCACCAGAGGAGTTAAATGGCTATATCAGTGAATTTATTGTAGCTGTTAGAAGAAAAGATGGCGAAAATTTCGAGCTATTTTAGAGGGTTAAGTTGCAGATTTACCGGCACTTGAAAGCCTACAAGTATCGTTGTATTATTATTGAAGACAAAGAGTTTGAACAGTACGACAAGCCTTGGAAGCTCGAAGCAAAGAACTGAAGAAACACGGCAGAGGAAACAAGTCAAATGCAGCAGAAGCTATAACCGACGAAGAAGTTAATATTTTATACGAAAAGAACTTACTTGGAATTTCAAATCCGAATTTAGCAACAGAAATCTCCTTTTCATCAACTTGTAGCTACAAACGCATAAAGCGTGTTTTTGATTCATCAGACGATGATGACAGCCCATCGGCACTATGACAAACTCGTGACTTTGTTGACTTTATTAAGATATTTGCTGCTAATTGTTAGTATTGGACACATTTTAGCTAATGAGGACGTTCATTTTTTCATTCAGAATGTTTGAGTGTTAAAGTGTATATATCGGAATTTTTTTTGTTTTTGTTTTTTATGTTTCGATGTCCAGCAAGAACGATGGCGAGGTTAGTTTTTCGATATGAATTTTCTTTCTTGTATTTTTTTGGCTTCAAAGTTGGCTTTTTCCCTCAAATGAAGGAACATGTCCGCGCATTACTGGGTTCTACATTCCATAGTGATGACGCCTACGCAGGAAGTCACGGTTGATCACGTTTTCCAAAGCCATACTGGGTCCTCTCAGAGTTACTGTAATCGGTTGTTATTTGTTTCCTTTTTTAAAGAACCCAAAGACGTAATTATAGGGAGGTTTGAAGTCGGAGTTTGATCAATTTGCTTGTTACCGAGCTGTTACTTTTAATTTGTTTTAAAATTTCAGGTCCAAAACCATTAGAAAATGATAAATTGTCATATCCGATATATACACTTTAAAGTAAAAATTGAAGACTTGGAAGTAGGTATGTAAAATGAGATATTGTGTTATCATCATTAGAGTTCCATCCAGCCAATCAGCAGTGAAGTCGCTTTTACAAATCCAGGAAGAACAACAACAGCAAATACGGAAGCACAATAAACAACCTGTGCAGTTGTCGCGATCTCATCCAACCAATCATAACCCTCTAAGTTCGTCTGTGTGGTCCAATACAGGACCTCTCACCTCATCCTGGACATCAGGGTCTGGGTCTAGTAGTTGGGGTTCGACGGCTTCAAAGCCACAGATGCGTGGAAAGCTGGTTGATGACGATGAAGATGATGATTGTGTCGATGATGAGAAAGAGTCGTTCTGGGATGAATGTGTTAAGGTAGCCAATCAGAACAGTGAACCTGCCCCTCGAAGGGCTGCGAAGCAACAAACAAGGTAAAGTATATGCATCATAGGTAACTTTTGGTATTCACGAGTTCTGGAAAGTCTTAGTATGTGAACTCTATTTTTTTTTACTTTTAAAGTTTAGGTTTTTTGTTTTTTGAGGCCTTTTTAAGAATTTCACTACTCTAAATAAAAAAAAAAACTATTTTACGATAAGTTTCAATAGATACAAGGCAAAGGCAGGTTTTTCAAAACAGTCTTGCAAACATACAACATAATTGTTATTTCAAAGATGTTTTTCTTATACCCCAAATGGCAGCTATCATGGTAGTCTTTAGCTCCTAAGTAATATTACTAGTTCTGTAGCTCGATATTTATACAGTGGTAATTTATTTGGTATCTACACAGCGGTAGATTGGATAGATTTTCTCTCTCTTCTCTCTCTCCCTCTATCATTTTCTGCATTTCCTTCACTAACACTCATAAATGAGTAGCTCATAGAGCCCTTTGATTCAGATAAAAAAATAACTCTGAAAAGGGGATTTGGACAAAAGCTAAGCTAAATCCTTTACGAACCTAGTGGCCCTTGGAGCCGGCACTTGTTTCTGGTTTCTTTAGTGTTAAGTGGAGTCTTTAACTCCCCCTCTACTTTCTAATATAAAATTAAATTGTGGTTCTTTACATTACTCGTTTACTTTTATTGTACCTTTTTTCCCTTTTTCACTGTGTCTGTGTAAGAACTCTATTTGAATTTAAATCCCTCGTTTGCCTCTCTCTTTTTCTCGTTTTTCTCAAATTTTAATTATCTTTGTGCTTGACCCGCCTCGATTAGTTTTCACTATTAGCGGGCAGCACCACTGTTAATTCTGTTTCAAAATTAATAATAAATTGTTGTTGTACAAAATGAATAAAGCCACACTATTTGATGTTTTACATGATATGAAAGAAGAAATTCTCAAAGAACCTATTGGGGTTATTGATAATAGATGTCATCATCGAAAGATAAAATATTTCTGTAAAGAATACCAAGGGATCCCTAATCTGTCAACATGGTACAAGACAATATTTCTGTAAAGAATGTGATGGAAAGGGGCTCTGCAGACATGGTTTCTATAGAAAACATTGTAAATACTGTAAAGGATCGAAAATGTGCGAGCACGGCATTCGCAGAGAAGTCTGTTATAAATGTGGTGGCTCTTAATTGTGTTGTCATAGAAAACAAAAACCATTTTGTAAAGAGTGTGGTGGATCTCAAATATGTAAGCCTCACAACAAAGTTAAGTCGAGCTGTGCTCGATGTATGGGTAGACGTTGAGTTATTGTGTTCTTTTCTTACCCGCTACAGGTAAAAAAAATATCAAAGACAATCACTCCATTCCAACTGCTGATGTTGATGCAGCTTCTTGATGATTAGTCATGTATCGTAAAAATAGAGCAAGCGCTGTTAATCCTATCAGAAGAGAAACTATGTCAGAAGATTGCTTTGAATTGCTTTGGAGGCTTCGAGTTAAACGTTTTTTCCTTCTCACCCTCAATGAGATCCTTAATCCTCTTGTTGTACTCTGCTAGCTTCTTACCTGCAGCAACTCTCTTTGGATCTTTTCCCAAATCTTTAAGCGAGTTACCTGTATTTCTAGTGATTTGCTCGTTTTTATCAGACATGATTATTATTTATGATAACTAAGATCCTTTAAGTTACAAATGTTAATTTTTCCTTATGATTTCAAAAGATAGTCTCGAGATATTCACTAAGTGTTAACTTATGGTTACTAATGTTCACTTCAATCTCATACTGACAATGCTTGATGATAGTCTCAACAAAGAACTCATACAGCTCCTTCATGTTGTTGTAATAGCGTCCGGAGATAATAGCCTTAGCTGATGAAAAGATGATAAAAGTAATATATATAGGCTTATCTTTTTTCTTAACTGCATCCTTCATCTGAATGAAATATGGTTTCACTATCCCAGCCTTATCATAGACAAGCACATTGTATTCAAAATCATCAGGCTTCTCAGCGAACATCTTGATATTTACATGTGTATCAGATGTTGATTCATACTTAGATAAAAAGACATTGTTCTTATACTCATTGCGATTCAACAAGCTATTGAGCTTAATCTTGTCAATTCTAAATCCAATATTTAAGCTGACGTTTCGCATAACAACATCAAATATGAACTGTGCATCCATAACATGTAAACTCCAAGCATTCGGAATTGAGTTGATGTAATTCTCCCACAAGATCATAATCGCATCAACTGCGTCATCGTATGTTTTATTTCCAGTTAATTTGAAGCAATCTCTGAACATCATCATGTTTATGATGCTATGACCAATGGATAATACTATAGTCACTTGGTTAAGGAATGAGACAAAACCACTAAGTTTACGGATCTTAAACTCACGTTTATACTCGGAACATATGAAGAAGATCTTTTGAGTCTCATCATTAGATATCTTGCGAACAAACTCCTTAAGGCTTAACGGTGAGAATCTTCTTTCCCTCCTTTTCAATTTGACAAGTTGGACAGCAGTATTTCTTTTCTTTACTCAAGCGGATCCCACGAATATAAACACCATATTGGAGACTGATCACTGAACCATATGGAGCTTTGAGCTTCTTCTTATCTATTCTCTTCTTCTTTCTTGTCAAAGGTAGGACTATGTGTGTGATTGGAATATGACTGAAGACCTTCATTAAATCGAAAGTGAGATTAGAATACACCATCATAGTGATGGTTGATGTATTGAGATCCTCAAAAGGTATAATCTCAGTCATTTTACATAGGTAGCTGAATATAACCAGATTTTACCATTTGTTGTCCACTTTAAAGAGAAAGTTAACGTGAAGATATATGCTTAATAGTGTGTTGAATACACATGCTAAGTTATACTTAACACTATGCTAAGTTATGCATGATAACATGTTAAGCTACTTAATAGTATGTTTAATATCATGCTAAGTTACACTTAACAGTATGCTAAGTTATGCATGATAACATGTTAAGCTACTTAATAGTATGTTTAATATCATGCTAAGTTACACTTTTAAAACAGTAATGCTAAGATACACTTGTAAGAATGCTAAGTTCTTCTTCAGAGAAAAAAAGTAAAAATTAGATTTGAAAAAAAGTGCTAAACCATTTAAAAGACGTTTTGATCTATTTATAGAACAGTATACCTTACAACAATGGCGACACACAAATAATGACCAAACCAAAATACACCCCTAAGATATGTCAACACAACCGCCGTAAAGCAATTTGTAAAAAGTGCAAAGGTGGTAGTATTTGTGAGCACAATCTTGAGAGATATTACTGCAAGGACTGTGGTGGTAAAGGAATTTCAATTCATAAAAGACGGAAGAAACAATGTAAGGAGTGTGGAGGATGACGGATCTGTCAACACAAAAGGCAGAAGAACCATTGTAAAGACTGTTTTTATAAGAATTTTGAGGCTATTATTCTTGCGAAGATGATGAGTGAGTGATTCCTGAAAAAAAGTGATTTCTAACACGAACCATGTTAGAAAATTATCAAACAGGCTTAAAGACAAGATTATTTATCAATCAGATAAATCAATCAGGTTTAAAGACATCGTTACCTAACATTCAAAACGGAACATCTGAGTAGGAAACTACTTCAAACTCTCGCTAGAGAGCACGAAAAAACGCGATGGTCTAAGATGACAAAACCTCAGCTCATTGAGGCTTTGGAAGGCCAAAATATTACATTGAATAACCTTACTATCCCTAAGCTGAGATCAGCCGCAAAAGCAAACGGGATCAAAGGTTTTCATAAGATGAAAAAAAGAGAAGCTTATTAATGCTCTCACTACATCGAACGTTCCTGGACTGAATAACCTCATCATTCAAAGTCCTGAAAACAATTGCGAAAGAGCATGGTGTCAATGTTACAAATAAAATAACAAGCATTACAACAACAAAATATAATCTTGGACAACCTCAGAGCTACCGAGCTGAAATCTCTCGCGAAGATACGAGTTATTACAGGGTATAGTAAAATGACACACGCTGAACTTGTTGAGGCGTTAGAGGCATCTATACCTGAGGTTGAGCTACCGATTCCGGGGGTGCAGACACCCCATGGTAAACTTAGTTTCACTTCTTTAAGGCGCTTGGTGAAGAGCGCTAAGGATTCAGTATTGTCAAACGTTGACAAGTCTACGGAATGGGTGCTCGATCAAATTCCTAATCCTGTCAAGAATAGGACAACTCAGAAAGTTAATGCTCTAAATAAGAAGGTGAATACTTACAGGATAAAAGGGCAAAGAGAATATGATCCAAATAACTTCTTTAATCATTCCGAGCGCAGAGTCAATAGACTACTCAATAAGCAAAAGAAGCCAATCAAAACTCATTTTCTCTTCAACATAGAGTTCACAAGAATGGACCCTGCAACAGGAGAAGTTGAGGAGATGAGGCATTATTTTCACAGTGAAGTAGAATAAATCTATGAGGCTACAAACATAGCTGAGAAATACAGAGAAGTGAGGGATTTAATCTTAGAGAAGATTGCCACATTTCAACCAGAGAAATCTTCGTGGCAATTTGAACAGATTAATTCTCTAGACATTAGCATCGCCCCATTCAAACCATTGGCTGGAAATAGCTATATTCCTACTCCAAAGAAGATCGGTTATAGGAAGGCAATTGTCAATGTTCAGAATAAATCTAACCATGAGTGCTTCAAGTGCGCGGTTACTTCTGCAGTATACCCGCAAAATACAACTAACCCTGAGAGGTTGTCCAGTACTCTTAGAGAGAACTCTGAGAAATTTGACTGGACTGGAATAGACTTTTCCTCACCATTAAATCAAATCAATAGGTTTGAGAGGCAAAACCCTGATTATGCAGATTATGTATATGGGTATGATGATGGTGTGTATTTTGATGTATTGAGAGTATGTGAGAATCCTGAGGGTAAGATGCAAATCTGTCTTCTATTACTCAGGAATCAATATACAAGTCACTATGCCTTGATCAAAAACTTTAATAGGTTGATGAGGTCAGAAGTGACTAATCATAAAACTTCACATGAGTTTTGTTTGAGGTATCAGTCACTTTCAGACAAAGCAGAAACTGGAGGATCACCTTAAAGATTGCTCCAAGTTTGGTGCGGTTAGAATTGTAATGCCAGTGGACAAGGATGGGAATCCCCAACACGTTTTCTTCAACACCAGGAAGTTTAATAGAAAATTGTGGGTGCGTTTCATCGTCTACGCTGACATGGAATCAGTCACAAAGAAGATAGATTCGTGTCAGCCAAATCCTGACAAAAGCTTCACATAGAAATATTAGCGACATGAAGTTTCTGGTTGGAGTTACCTCATTAATGATGAAATCTTCCAGCCTATCACGAGAACACGTACAGCTAGTGAAGATGGATGTGACCTAGAAGGAGACTTCACTAGATCATTGGAAGCTGATATTAAAAAGATTTATGAAAAGGTAGATTTCAACAAGCCTCTGGATGAGAGTTCAGTGGATTACATATCATTCTCAGATGCTAAAGTGTGCCATATATGTGAAGGCAAGTTTGATGGTAGTGAAGATAAAGTTTGCGACCAAGACCACTTCACAGGGAAGTACAGAGGAGCTGCACATAGATCATGCAACTCACTTTTGAGAATGCCTACGCATATCCCAGTCGTGTTTCATAATCTAGCGGGATATGATGCTCATTTCTTCATCAAAAGTCTCCATGTAACCCCTGGGAATATAGACTGCATCCCAAACAATGAGGAGAAGTTTATTACATTTTCAAAAAGAATTACTGTAGGAACTTGCATTGATAAGAAGGATGGTAAGGAGAAAGATATTAGACGTGAAATACGTTTCATAGACTCCTTTAAATTCATGCAATCTTCTCTATCAGGTCTCGTAGACAATCTACGTTCACATACTCTGAAAAATCTCGCAATGGGTTATCCTCATGATACTGAGAAATTTACTTTGATGAGAAGAATGGGAGTTTTTCAATATGATTGGTTCGACTCACTTAAAAAGCTCAAGGTAACTCAGCTCCCTGACAAAGAGTCATTCATTCTTCTCCAGACTCACCGACAGTCACATCTCAGATGAAGACTATCAATATGCACAAAATGTGCGGAAGCTCTTCGGAATGAGTACCTTTAGGGAGTATCATGATCACTATCTCCAGACTGACGTTCTATTACTAGCTGATGTCTTTGAAAATTTCAGAGAGGTTTGCATGAAGAATTATGGTTTGGATACAGCATGGTATTTAACAGCGCCGGGCTTAGTTGGGATGCTATGCTGAAAATAACCAAAGTCAGGATGAAACTCATCATAGACCCTGACATAGCATTGATGGTTGATAAAGGGATATGTGGGGGTGTCTCTATGATATCGATTAGGTATGGGAAGGCTAATAACCCTTACATGAAGGATTATGACCCTACCCAACCGACTAAATACATAGAATACGTTGACGCGAACAACTTGTACGGATGTGCTATGATAAAGAAGCTTCCATATCGTGGGTTCAGGTGGATGACAGAAGAGGAACTAACAAACTGGCGAGGTATGCCATGCATCCTCGAAGTTGATTTGAGGTATCCACAACATCTGCATGACCTCCACAATGACTATCCTCTGGTGCCAGAGAATGTCAAAGTGGGTAGGGTTTCCAAACTGATTCCTAATCTAAATGATAAGGAGAGGTTATTGCTTCATCATGAGATCCTGAAGTTCTATCTTGATCAAGGTTTGGAACTTACAAAGATTCACAGAGGTGTTACCTTTGAGAAATCAAATTGGATGGAGCCTTACATCATGCTTAACACCAGCTTGGGAAGAATTTTTTCAAGCTCATGAATAATTCAGTCTACGGCAAAACGATGGAGGATGTTAGGAATAAGGTTGACGTCAAGTTGGTTACAAGTGAATAGGAGGCTAAGAAGTGGAGATGTAAGCCTAATTTCTCACGGTTTACCATCTATCATAAAAAGTTTGCCGCTATACATATGAAGAAGAAGAATGTTATACTGAATAAGCCTAGATATGTAGGTTTCACAGTACTTGAGCTGAGTAAATTGCATATGTATGATATGCATTACAACTATGTGAAGTCAAAGTATGGTGATAGAGCAAAGCTTCTCTTCACTGTTACAGACTCACTCATGTATGAGATTGAGACGGAAGACTTTTACCAGGACATCAGTCCTGACGTACATGACAAGTTTGACACGAGCAACTTCCCAAAGGATCATCCTTCTGGAATTCCCACTGGTGTCAACAAGAAGGTCATTGGGATGTTCAAGGATGAAGCTGGTGTGCAACAAATTTTTGAGTTTGTAGGTCTTAGAGCAAAGTTGTATGCATATTTGATGGCTCAAGGGGAGGAGTCTAAAAAGTGCAAGGGAGTGAAGAAGTACGTTGTGCAGAATAGCATTACATTCGCTAACTATAAGAACTGCCTTTTCAACAAGGAGCCTCAAATGAGAAAGGTGAACGTCATCCGATCTTACAATCATGAGATGTATACCGAGACTGACCATAAGGTGGCACTATCTCATGAGGACGATAAACGAGTCATCTTGGAAGATGGCATCCACACGTTAGCACAGGGACATTATCTCTCCAAGGTGAGAGCTTAGATGTATATTCAACAGAACTTAGCATGCTGTTAAGTGTACTGTTAACTGTAACTTAGCATGCTGTTCAGTGTGGGAAATTTTTGATCACTCTGGAGGAGATTTCTTCTGAGATATTTCTCTGGAAAAAATTTTGGTCTGAGAATATTTCTCTAGGAGAAATTTTTCTCTTGCGAGAGAATTTTGGTCTGAGATATTTTCATCTGAGAATATTTCTCTTCTGAGATTTCTTCTGGTGAGTAAAATTTTCTCTTACTGGAGAATTTTTCCTCTGGAGGAGAATTTTTGAACTTTAGAAAATTTTTCACAATCATTTTTTTTACCTTGACCTTGGGAATTTTTGCATATTTAATTAGGCAAATTTAACGAGAAATTTTTTAAAACGTGAATTTACGCTTAATTTAACATACCACAAACTCCCTTTTTTCGTTTTTCCTACCGGAGTATTTTTTTGACCTTGGGAATTTTTGCATATTTAATTAGGTAAATTTAACGAGAAATTTTTAAGGTGAATTTACGCTTAATTTAATATGCCGGAGACTCCCCTTTTTCTTTCTAC
>JANCMA020496711.1:0-10507 GCA_024336925.2 Zoanthus solanderi | reverse complement strand
GTCCGGCCGGGAATCGAACCCGAGACCTCCCGCACAGCAGACTGGCGCCTTACCAACTGGGCTAACCAGGCGGCGGTGAATTTGCAGAGGGAGGAAAACCAGAGTACTTGGAGAAAAACCCTCGGAGTTGGATCGAGGTCCACAAATCTCAACCCACATGCAGACTCAATCTTGGGTTGCAGATAAAGTTGGGAGGCACAACTAATGACCACTATGCCAACCTGACTCCCGTATATCAAAGAGAGAAGGCAGTCCAAGACAAATAATGAGTATAAAGATTTAGTGGAAATGGTACAAATTAACAATAATTGTCGTAGGATAACAACTCATAACACTGATAGCTGAACAGGACCTTGAACGTCAACTATAAATATTTTAGTACTCACACCCCTGTGAGTCAAATAAAAGCACGTAAAGTGGCCAGTAACAAAAACACTTTGGGAACTGGGTGTTAAAAGTGATCACAAAGCATGCATGGATTATTTGGCTGGACAGCTGTACTGTATGTCATTTTTCGAAGATGTCTCACCACTGTAATTGTTGTGTGCCAGCTAGGTATTTGGTTGTACAAACAGTTTTAGGAACAAACCAGATATACAGTATTATAGAATTCTGAGAAACAAAACCCTGTGAAAAACATTTAAAGTAATTCTTGAGTTCCAAGTATTTCAAAAGGTGGACAAAATCATTCAGCCCACTATTTGTCCTTGGGCAAAAGTTACAAAAGCAAGGAAAGATATTATTAGGCAAGAGCCAATAAATAAAAGGAATCAATTGGATTCCAACTATGAAGCTGAAAAAGGTGATCAAGTACGTGGCAAATAAAAATGTCCAAAGTTGCATAAATAATATTGTAGACATGTCTGTTTGCACATGTACAGAAGCAGAGGCACAGATAGACATAACCTCTTCTGAAGTGGAAATAAAGTTATTAAGTGAACTGAACTTCCTCAAGCAAGAAAATAAGCTTTTAAAAGAAAAATTTGGAAAATCAGCTGAGGAGATAAAAATCTAAATAACTATTTACAAAAGCAAGTTGTCTTTCAATTTGAAAAGTATAAACTTCAAGATGGTCCGGATGACAGTTCAATCTACATTTTACACTGGATTTCCCGATTATGGCTCATTTCTTTTATGCAACAACATTGTTAAACAATCAGCTAAGAATATAGTTATAGCTATGCACGTATATACTGTGACATGGAAAGCAGTTCGGTAGGCCTTGCATACTCACTACATTTCAAGAGTTCACTTGGTTATCATGTGATTGAGTTTGGGTTTATTTGAAAAGGACCTTGCCAATAGATTCAATGATTTATCATCATTCTATGACTGTTTCTTGTGTATTAAAATCTTGGTTGAGATTTTTTCAGGTAAAGTTTGAACTACTTATAATTACACATAACATACAAGCACCACTAAGATAAGTACTAGACTTGTACATCCCAAATTTGTTTAATAAACAAATTTGCCCCAAAACAATAAGCTCAAGTATATTAGGATAAACATTAATAATTGAACGATTTGTTATGGGTATAAAGTAAAACCTTTCAGCAATGTCTGACTACTGAATCAGCATGTAAAATATAATTTAAATTTACAAAACATTATTACAACTAACCACCGAAGTCAAGGCCATTGTAGAGCTGTAGACACGTGCAAGTCCAAAGTCGGCAATCTTGATTTTTCCATCATTTGATACTAGAATGTTCTGGGGTTTCAAGTCTCGATGAACAATACGATGTGAGTGCAGGAAATCTACCCCACTGAGTAATTGGTATGTAATATCCTGCATAGCCAAAAACAGATCAGTGTTATAATGTTTGAGCTGTCACATAGAAAACTTGCTATTTGATATTATGATAATAATCAGGGCTGTAGGGAGCAGAGGGGACAACTGCTTCCCCCAAGCAAAATAAACAAGTAAAAAAATATAAAAACAAAATATTATCCAGAGTTCACTGTCATCTTTGTTAACAACCCCAGTTTCCCATTCCTGGGGTTGGACATGATATGAGTTACCTCTACTGTTTTCTGTTCTCTGCCATATCTTCCATGATGTTTAACTTCCTCCTGTCTTCTTCCACTACCTTACTCCAGGCCCTCTTTGGCCTACCTACTGGCCTTCTACCTTCCACCTCAAGCTCTATCGGTTTCCTAAGTATGCTATTCTCATCCCTACGTTTTACAAGAGCAAGCCATCTCAACCTCATTTTCCTTAATCTATGTTCAAGGCTCAATCTCCACCCCACATTTTCTTCTGACCTCTTCATTAGTAATCCTGTCCTGCCATCTAACTCTTGACATGAATCTCAACATTCTATGATCACAACTAGCTACCAGTCCTTCCAGTTTTTCAGTTATTGCCCAAGTTTCTGCAGCATACAGCGACGCAGGCAAATGCATGCACAGTAAATCTTCATTTTTTTCTCTAGTGGAATGCTATGGTTTACTAGCAAGCTCGCCAATTCCCTCCATTTACTCCAAGCACTGGGTATCCTATCCCTTACTGCCAAGAGTTTCTATTTTGAATCACTTTTCTAATTAAAACTTGACATAAAGCTATATTAGCCCAGTCATTCTGCAGATCGACCTCTTCAGAAGATTCTGTGAGGTGGCTGGTAGATCAGTCGTCAAGGGAAGCATTTGGTCCTGCTTTGTTTCCAGCCCCAGTTACCAAGCTGCATTCCATCATCCAGGCCCTGTCACTGTTTCACTTGAAGAAACACTCAAAGACTATGTTATGTGGCTGCAGCTGATGTAGGTGGGAGGTTCTGTGGTTGAATTTGATGGCCTTGGGTTGCCACCTTTTTGTAGTATCTACGGTAGTGAAGGAGGTCAAGACTTTCTCCTTGTTTAGCTCCATAAAACATTGTTGTTGATGATGCGGCATCAAAAGCCTGTGCAAGATTTCTGAAGCAGCAATATTTGTCATTTTTTTTGAGAGATGAAGCTTTCCCAACACCAAACAGGCAAGATATAGTTTCACAGCCAAGGATTGCATGGAGGAACAACATATTCTGACAAACTCCCGGGCCAAGATCCACCATCACTTTCTTCATATTCCAGACTTAATGATTGCTAGAATTTGCCTTAGGTTCCAAATGGAAGAACAAATTGTGGCCTTCTTGCATGTAACAACAAAGGAGCTCTACTAATTAAGTTCATGTCTTCCGTGACAAGTACTTGTATTGCATGCAGTCTGTGGCAGATTCAACAGCTGTTTTGACGATCAGAACATCTGCATCTCCATCTGCTTGTTTGATTTGACAACTGGCCTGCTCTAAATATTGTTGCCGAAGAATAGAAATGAATTTCTTTTTGTTCTCGACATTGGCTAAAAGGTATCCTTCATTCTAACTTTCATTCCATCCCTCAGAACTGAAGCTATTCATTAGCCATTTCCAGGGCTGGGAAGAATGGGACAGAGCTGAATGTCATGTTTTGCTGAATGTTTCGCATGTGATACATTTTACAGCACGCCAACTCATGGCAGTCAGTACAAAATTATAAAATGTGATAAGTGAGAAAATAGGAATTAATCAAACAAAACAAACTCGAAAAGATAATTAAAGAAATTCTCCTAAATCATTCAGAACAAAAGTAACAATCACAGTTGGGAGAATTTATTAACTCAACAGTTGACATACTTAGGTCAGGGTTAAAGATAGACTTGAGAATTACAGACAGAAAACTTATTTGAATCAGACTGGGCCATTAGATTACACTCCATTTCTAAAATAATCCATAAGCTACAAACCTTGATCTTCCACTCACTAAGACCAGGAGAAGGACATTGTTCCAAATAACAAGCTAAGTCTTGGTCAATATGTTCGAAAACAAGTGTAAGATACGTTTCAGCATTCCATGGATTTGGCTTATGGCAAATATCAAGCAATCTACAAGTGAAGAGAAAACAATTACACAAACCCAATTTAGCTACTTTTATTTTCAACTGGTGATATTGTGATACATTTTTTAGTGTGGTTAGTAACAAAAATGTCAGCATAGCATTTCTAACAAACAGGCTCATAAAAATAGTAATAATAGATTTAGATAATAACCATTGTTTGCTATCTTTTATTGGAAGCCCAGTCTGTTAGCTTTGGCATGCTAGCACTGGTGAAGGCTAAAACAGCTGTCCGTGGCTATACCAACATTCAGACTCACTATTATTTTTGGAAGATTTAAAGAGTAATGTCCACTTAGTGCCTACCCTATGGATTTGAGTTAGTAGCTAGCACACGTGCCATAAGTTTGTGCTATTCACTATGATAATACTTGCACACATGTGCTGTAAGTTTGTGCTGTCCACTATGAAATTTTATACTATCTATATTCATCTAATTTCACATATTTTGAAAATTGTGTGATTAAAGGTTTTTCACACAAAGCACAATGACATTTTTAATGCCATTTCTTTATAGCAAAGAAAACAATTTCACACATGACAAACAAATTTCCTGCTCCATGAATTAATCCATATATTGCATAAAACTGCAGGGAAAATTTCTGGTTCACCAAGGAATTTAATCACTGATTGAATTTTGATAGTTATGGTTCAGAAGTGTAAAATACTCAGGAAGCAATAATATTCTTGACACTTAAACTTCATGCTGTGATATTCATGATCTAGAGGAAACAATGGTCAAAGGGCATAAAGTCAAAGAAAAATCCAAACATTGCTTGTCATAACTAACAGTGTTCCACTGACCTAGCTTAAATGCCCTTTTGAGAAACATGCTAAGAATCATGAAAAGTCAAAATTGTAGGTATTATGTAGTATATATATTACATCTTACATGATCATTAAAAAAAACTTTTATTTCCTTGATGCAAACTATGTATGAATAATATCTGTGATCTAGTTTAAAATATATACATCCTTTTGGAATTTTTTGTGTTTTCACTATCCCTACACTTTCCCCTAGCAGTCTAAAGGAAGTGATTCATATATTTTGAGAGCTATTGTTAGTATTTGCTTTCAAGTGTGTTTCAATTTTAACACTTTTCATTTGCTTTAAGACACATTGAAATTAATATTGGTGAAACCCCTCATAAAACCAACTAAAAATATAAAATAATAAAAAGCTCAATATATATCTACATTAAATAAAAACTTTAAAAATTTTTAAAACAAATTTTAACTGTGACTGCCCTTACCCACAAAGCTAATTGCAGGTATTTTCTATATAATTTTTTAAAAAGGAAGTTTTATTGTGATAACAAACAGATGTAGCTTATTTTAAATATATTTTTTTCTTTAAAATAAGTTATATTTTATAAATACCACATAACGTTTGTCCAAATAAACAACATAATAATTTTTTTATAAAAATGTCCTAAATCTAAACTATGCACCATGTATTTAAGGTCAACTGGACTAGCTCAATTTTATAACTGGCAATCTATGACTGCACCTTCATTACTCTATCAAAACAAAAGCCTTCATACATAACAAAGCACTCCACCTCAGAGGTGCTAAATTAGTAGGTCATAAAATCAGCATTGGCAAATTTGAAGCTAGTTAGTATTAAGATTATATTATTTAGCTGTCATCAGTCAATATGTGCATTATCAAAGCAAAAGCTTTACCTTAACACACAGTGTTTCATAATATTTGAAAATACAGCAGTTACTATTTATACTTTCAAGGAAAAAATTAAATAATAGAAATTTGAGCTCTTGGTCACTTTAGTGTTGTGCTAATGAGAATTGCGAAATATCATACAAGCAATCGTTCAATCAACTTGAAGAAATAAACTTTCTGGTTTGTTCTGTAAACATAAGTTATGTACCTAGACATTACTAAAGTTTGCAATATTTAAACACATTCCATGGATCTTGTTAAGGTCACTCCCTTAATTAATATTTTTTCATGAAATAAATGAATGTAAATTTGTAAAAACAATTTAGGAAGTATTGCACAATCCTATCTGAACAAAGTTCAAGTGCATTTATACTTCCACGGAGCCGATTCGCTTCTTTATTCAAGAAATGTCTGGGTTATTTAGCAACACGTTCTTGGACAAACGTGAGCACATTTACACTTTAAGCACAGACTTACGAAAAATTTGCATAACATATTACAAAACTCTTTTCAAAAGCTTAATTAAAATGTGAACTTGGCAATATTAACTTGTTACAACTACTTCCGAATGCTTCTGAGAAACGATTATATAAAAACTGACGACTCTCCAATTGCCTACAATTTAAACTGTGCTCGGTCTAAGCATCACATGTACATGTCCAGTTTCGGCGGTTTACAACGGACTTATTATCTTTTTTAAAACAACACTTATTAAAACATTTTATTGCCAAAAGCTAAAAATGCTTTTAATTAAAAAATTAATTTCTAGGATAGCAGGTTGAGTATTCTATTTCTATAATATGCTAACAACTTATTTCTTTTATGCGATATTGGAAATTGCAAAGAAGTTGGTGAAGACGGAAGTATTCAAACGATAGTATTAAATATGCTTTCAAAGGGAGAATTCACTGGAATTTTCTCCAACATGATATTATTTTATCCGTTAAAAAGTTTTGGGAGTCGTACTAAGACTTTCAATTTCAATACTTGACTAACTAAGATTTTAAAAATTGAACAATCTAACAAGTCACTGTCAGTCTTTCTTTCAGTTTAGGTTTCAATGTATATTTTACGGCGGAAACAACCACAGCTTAGAAACAATCCTAAATTTAAAAAAAAACAAATTTGATTTCCTTACTTAGAATATCTTTTATACCAATAATGAGACTTCTTCGAGCGAAGTTTTTATCGCAACCTGAGTGAACACAAACTCGATCATCCACTGCCATTTTGCTTCTGCTTTGCATCGTACCTTGATAACGGAAGTGATTTTCGTTGTCAAGCATAACTCACTTCCGGCATGGGATTGCGGTTTGTGCGGCAGAGCGACAAGAAATTCAATATCAAAACATCATCAAAGTAGTCAGCTCAGTTGAAAGTGCATCGAGTTAAATTTCATATAGCAGTGGTTAATATTTCGTCTTTTGCTTAATATCCTCATGGGAAGTATTTGATTGAAAATGGAACACTTTGCATAATTTCAAGTCACTCTCATACATATGTAAACGCTTTTAATGCAAAAATTGCTTGATCAAAATCAGGGGGATCCAAAATTATTAAAAGTTGTAATTCCAAGTTTAATCTAGGTTTAGTAAAATAGAACTGTTCTTAATATGAATGGACGATACAAAGCAACCTGTGGATATGATTAAGACTTTCGTTACAGTCCTGTCACTGTTTGCTAGCGGAAAAAGCAAAGAACAATGGCCTTTCGGCTTGCAATTGTAAGTGAAGCTCAGAGGAATGCATCAACTATTTTATTTGCTAATCAGTGAATTGGATCCTTTATATGGAAAATAAACAAAAAAAATAACAAAAAAAATAAAAAAAAACATTCAATAATCGTACATAGCAAAATCTTGTAACAAATGAACAACACATAACAATTTATGTTTTTTTAAAGTCCTGTATACTTTAAAATCATTTTTGTGGAAAAAAAAAAAAGAATGTCTTGGTGCGGGCTTCATGGCAGACAATGTGATATTTCGTAAGGGACTTTTAAAAACAAATAAAAATATTAAACTTGCTCTGATTTCAACAGAATTTCCAGTAATTCATTAGGTACTTTCTAGAATCATACCTTACGACATTAGGATGTGCAAAATGATCGATCTGTTTGAGAAGAGAAATTTCACGAATTGTGGATAGAGGCATTCCTTCTTCACTGTTCAGGACAACGCGAACTCGTTTAAGGGCCACAAACTTGCCTTCGTTCTGGAGATCCCGAGCCTTATAAACAGTTCCATATGCGCCTGTCCCAATCTCAGCAACTTCTTCATATTTCTGAGCCATGGTCATCATTTAGGTTAGCTTCTGTCCTTTTGCTAACCGGCTCACTTCATGACTTGCTTAATTTAGCGTGACCAAATCTGCTCTCTGTGGCAAAAACTTTTAAAAATATAAATTTCCTGAAAATTCGCCGCCTTCAATGTAGTTGAACCAGCAGTGGCATTTGATTGCTTCGATTGCTCACAGTGTTGTTTTGGAGTGGCTTATTGGGTTCAGTTCGGAGCACATGTATTTGATACTCTTAAGTCCTGTGAAAACGAATTGAAACCAACTGAATAAAATTGCATGCATGAAAAGCCACATTTCGGGATATGAGCAAAATTGTAGCAAATCTGATAACTCAAACCACTGATTTTCGCATGTGGGCTTTTCTAGAGCCACAGTTAACGCAAATCTAATGTAATTATCAGTATAAAGATCAGCACAAAATCAACCAATACCTTACCTTCAGTTCTCATCCGTTCGCTCGAATGAATGGAAATATAAGGCAAACCAAAATAGACCCAATTTCTCATGGCAGCTGAATCCGCTGGCCGTCAACCACGTGCGCACACCTTTTGGCTATTTCCTGTCGCATTTACTCCGATATGATTGGTTGCTGGGCGGATTTGGCTGTATAAGGAATGCTACCGCTAAACACCATTGGTCTCTCTTTCAAGTTAACTCCTCCCCCTGTAATAATCTATCCACGCGCTCGCACTGTGTATTAGTTTTATTGTGCATGTTTTAGCCAAATCAACATAATTATGTAGAGCAGTCAGCAACAGGTCACCCACGACGAATTTTAGATTTTAGTTTGCCGATGATTAGAAAAATTCGAGGTGTCATCAGCAGCTATCTGCTGCACAACTTGTAAAATTGATTTTTGTAAACCACTAGAAATTCGAAATGGGAAAATATCAATTAGGGATGGACAAAATCGTCCTGTGTATCCCCTGGTGAGTATTAGGCGACGCGGTTAACTAACCCGGTTAAGATGTGTGTGTGTTTACTTTATAAACTGGTTGCTGCTGTATCGAGCCACCTGCTTAAAGAGTTTGATTGGAATGTAAGCTTGGTTTATTGACGACAACATGTCTCTTCTTTAAGTGTTCACAAGGATCCACTATACTCTTTCACCTCGTACTCCTTTTCTTCGAATGATCATTCGAAGAAACATTGCCCTCAGGCCGAGCTGTAGAACCGTGTTTCAATATTTTCATCATTTTACTAGATTTATCTACAACTTGAAAATGAAATCAGTTTAACATGTTTATAAGAGACGGAAGAAATTAAACGACTTTCTGAATTTATCATATTGGCTCTTACCGATTGGAGAGCAATTGACTAACAAAAGTAATATTAAACTTCTTTTAAAGTGAGGTTTTGCGTTACACTAACACAACAGCATATCCTTTTGTTTTAATATAAAACCTTCACTATTTAAGCGGCAAGTATTGACTTTTTAAGTCTTGGGTCGAACTAGAAATCTCATATCTAAGTGAGCCAGTCGCCCATAACTTCGTGTTAACGTTTAAAAAGCCAGGTGGAAAAACGGCCCCGCCCGAACACACTGCTGAGCTCACTCCTGGTATTCAAGCTTTTGAACTAAAGAAGCTTTTGTTTGCTAGGTTTTTTTTTTGAATGATCGAATGAATATTCAATAAAGTTTTTCAATTAACCTAGAAACCTGCACGTACATTCTTTTAAGAGGGAACTGTTAATGAATTCTATAAGTACAACTATTCAATTTTTTGAAACTTAACACCGAAAGGCAACGGTATTGACATTTGTATCATAGTTCATTTATTGCGGCTTGAAGCCATTCAAAGAATATTCATAAAGAGTAAAATACTTGTCGCAGTTTCGGGTAGAAAAATTCAAAACAAAAAAAGGTATTTGTGGGCTGTGCTGTCTGATATGAGCCGCTCAAAACAAATGCTGTTGGGGTATAAATCTGAGAAAAAATTATTTTGCCGTATCGATCGACAAAAGAGTTTCCACAGTCTCAAAGGAAGTAAATTTATGGTCAAGTTATATCTTTCAGGCTTTTCTGTTACCTAGTGTTATTTTGAGTATAGTGAATTATAAACTGCTGTTCTCTTTTCTAATTAACAATAGACCTCGAGGACGAATGGACTACGAGTCAATAGACAATGAGGCCGTAGGCCGAATAGGCTATTCAAATTCGTAGTCTATAAGGCCGAGAGGTCTAATTGTTTTAGTATAAACCTACTAATCGGTCAAAAAAGGATGTGCAAATTAAATTATTGATGAAATCCTCTGATATTATAGCAAAACGGGACTCATTACTTTTTTGATCCGCCATCTTTTCTCTACTAGTAGGCCATCACAAATAGATCTCTAGTAGAGTAGCTAATCAAAATGCAGGATGCGTGTTAGACCGTAAGTACGTTAATACTAGTTCTGGTTTTTGTAATAGTCCAATTTCGTTATATTAACATTCAGCTTGGGTCCACCGAAGGTTAGGGGACTAAAACAAAAGAAGTGTTTAATTCTTTCGCTAATGCCTGCTGGGATTTCTTTTGTTACACTCTTTTCTTTTTATAACTATAAGAATATATTTTATAAGAATATCAAGGCTGAAATTTGCGAAATTTTAAGAATATTTTAAGAATAAAGCCGAGG
>JANCMA020496605.1:0-10508 GCA_024336925.2 Zoanthus solanderi | reverse complement strand
GAGCCAAACACAGAGCGGAATGGAGAGCAGACGTTGTGGCCCTATGCGCCCGACGGCACGATGAGGATGAATGATGAAGTGGATATTGAATAAATGAGGAACAGGAAAAAGAAAGGAAAAGAAAAAGAAACACACAGGCTAGAACCAATACCAGATGGAGACTCGGACCCTTTTGTATGAGGCTAATAATCGTTCTTTTAACTTTGATTTGAACAATTTGACTGAAAGTCCCTTAAAAATTTTTTATCAAGTTCATTCCAGACAGTAACTGATGAGAATCGAATATTAAATTTACCATAGTTTGTCCTTGCTCGATGAATATAATATGACGATTTACATGCTAGTCTACTATTGTATTTATGTACTTCCTCCTAAAAATTATCTTCTTTAGGTTAATTAACTATAACTTTCCAAAGGACTGCTGATGAATTCTAAAACAAGGTAATTTGTTAATTTTTTTATGGTTCACGGCTCAGCTTCGCTTCGTGCATTACTAAAATTTCTCGTTCATTACATAACCAGTGCGTGTGTGCATTTGTAAACAAACCACTCACATCTAGTAACTAATCTTTAAATACTTTTTAAGAATCTATTATAAGATTAGAGAAATGTTACCTGAAAATATATTTACTGAAACATTAAATGTTGCGGAAATACCACTTACCAAAAAAGGTATATTTACTTTTAAAAATGCAATTTCTAAATAATAAATTTTGTTTTTCCAATTGGTCAGATCGTTTATTCAAAACATATGTTTATTATTTTACAAGTAATTCTCTGTTTTGGTAAATCAAGCACGACTTACTGAGAATTTTATCATTATTGCGATTGGCTGAGTATTTTGTGGACATCGGGTGCAAGGTTCAGTACTTACTTACTTACTTACTTGGTCTTCATGTGCAGACTTGCTTGCTTAACACATTTACTTAATAGTTTCCTTACTTAAATACTTACCTACTTACTTACCAACTCACTTACCTCTTTACTTACCTATTTACTTACCTACTTACTTACTTACTTACTTACTTACTTCCCTGCCTACTTACTTGTAAACCTAATAATTTACTTACTTACTTACTTACTTACCTACTTGATTACTAACTTACTTATACTTACGTACTAACTTGCTTTCTTATTAACTTACTTATTTACTTACCTACTTACTACCTATTTACTTGTTCTTTCGTATGCAGGGTTGCGTATATACTTATCACACGATGACATAGAAGCTTTGCCTGTTCTGTTCATTTCTATTTATTAAACTGCATCAGTTGAAATAACCTAATTTTTTAAAAGTGTATATTTTAGCTCCAAATGTTGGGGTAGACTACTGCACGTGTATAACACACGGTATTTACTCAAGCACGTACCTTGCATGTTCTTCTTGAAGATTCAAAGCGTCTGTTTTGTGCTTACGAAGAAAATCTCGAATCGTGTCAGCCGATGACGATGAAGGTATTCGGAACTGACCACTGATAGACAAACTCAAAGAGTTTACTGAGCTGAAAATCAATAAAGAAAAGTTTAGCACAGACAAAACTCCATTGACTTAACTAAGAACAAATTAACCGAACTTCAGAATGGCAAGAGAGACATCTTACACATTTACTTTCACAAACTTTCAAAACGTTACCTACGGGCGCTAAATTATCTGACTTGCAATTGTCTACTTTCTTTTAACTAGAAGATTATTTTTTTTTGCAATCTATCTTTAGTTGAAAGCAACAAAATTTAAGCTTTCAAATATATCAATCTAACAATTACAATAACATATGTACAGCAGAACAAAACAGAGCACAAAACAATAATTTACAAACGTACACATCAAATATACAATGGAAGATTGAAGAACAAATTCAATTAAGAGCCTTGACTGCTCAATATTATGTACAGTATTTCATAGATATGCTAACCTAGGTCAATATTATGTACAGTATTTCATGGATATGCTAACCTGGGTCAATATTGTGTAAAGTATTTCATGGATATGCTAACCTAGGTCAATATTGTGTAAAGTATTTCATGGATATGCTAACCTAGGTCAATATTATGTACAGTATTTCATGGATATGCTAACCTCATAATTGCAGCTTCAAAACCCTCAAATTCACCGGGCTGCAATAAACGTCTCCCCTTACTGGAGGTACTGTGTCTGACGGCCATTACAACCCTGTGAAGTTGGTTCAGATATTCTGTCACAGAAACAGACGGAATATCAGCACCTTGATCAACAATCTCGACATTGCCCAACAGATGAGATGCTTTTCGTTTCCAGCTCGGCAACTGATGCAGCAGTACATCATAGTCACAAATTGACCCAAAAAGCTGGAAAAAACGAAATGTTATAAATTCTCATTTCACAAATTTTCAAAACCAGAAACAAATCTTTACAGAGACAAATTCGTAAGTAAGTACAGTAACTGTAAAGGAACTAAACAAAACTAAATGTTATAAATTCTCATTTCACAAACTTTCAAAATCAGAAACAAATCTTCAGAGACAAATTCGTAAGTAAGTACAGTAACTGTACTGGAACTAGACAAAACGAAATGTTATAAGTTCTCATTTCACAAACTTTCAAGACCAGAAAGAAATCTTCACTGAGACAAATTCGTAAGTATGCTCAGTAACTGTACAGGAACTAGACGAAAAAAGTAACCAATGAAGAAACTTAGGATTGAGGGCCCCATGTTTTCTTTTTAATAAATGATTATCAAGAAAATTTTAGTCTTATAATGGAGATTCTTCGCTGACATCTGCTTGATTTGCGCACAATTTAAGGTAGCAAATGAACAAAGATAACAAAGATTTGGGCTTAAAACATGAGAAGACTCGTCAACTGAACAAAATACTAATATCACTTTGTGTTCTTGTAAAAGCAGTTTCTAAGAAGGTATCTATTAATTAGTAAACCAACATTGTAAAGATGTTAAGTATCTAGGTAGTTTGTTCACTCTAAAAGGGCCGATCCCAAAAGAGTTGTGTTCACGTATTTTGTATAAATATACTTGTGCAAGCTGTAACGCTTGTTACGTTGGCCAAACAGCTAGAAATGAACACCTATTGGTGATAAATCGTTATCTTGTGATAGATGAAGTACTGGGGTATGACATGGTGGAATATCTGGCATCCATACTCCGCGATTGGACGAATGCAGTAAAAAGGCAGAATGTCAACAATTCGTTGGTGTCTAGATTTGCTCTTTTTTACCGTACTTTCTAACGGTAAACTACAGTACTTTCTATCACAATGTTGGTTACTAAACTTGTACAGATTTAATATAACTGGCTCACATCATGATCATGCTTACCAGAGTCGTAGTTGCATATCAAGCCATTAAGCTCCGGCTTTTGGGAAAAAATATTAATAACCTTCCCTATTATAATAGGTATATATTATTTTATTTTTGCTTTTTTTGGAGCTGAACAATTAATTTATCAAAAAAAAGTTAATAAAGCAGTGCGAAATGGTAGCGCGACAACCTCTTTATAATTTCGATCGTATACTTGGAAATCTTCATTGAGTTAATGCTTGCATATCGAGAATGGCGATAGATTTTGAAGCTGTATTGCCTGGGATATGTGGAGGAACGAACAGGGTTCTTAACTTTGGGTATCTTTAAAACATAGAAATGTTGTTTAAAAGATATACTGTCACTTGCACCACGGTTCAAACTCAATCTCTGTGGTCGACGTTGTTAAAGAAATTAAACATGTTCTCCGTGCCTTCATAGCCTGGTAAAAACTGAGGCAAACGTTTGGGATAATTCGAGAGCAAATAAGTGAAAACCCGAGACACAGTTGAGGGTATTCACCCGCTTTTATTAAATTATTATTTTCCATTTTAACAAAAAAAAAAATATGATATACTAAATGCGTATACTGTATACATTGTTTTATATTTTCATGAAACTGTAAATTTTCACAATTTGGAGACAGCCAATCATATCGCTCAGGTCATTTTCGTGCTTCATGGCACTATGAAAACACACTAGCTGACCAATCAAAAAGTGCGTAATATCCAAATTATTTTATAAACTCTGATATTGTTTATTTGATATGCAGTAGTTGTTTTCTTGGTGTTTCGACTGACGTAAAGCAATTTTGCGAAAAGTCTCTTTTTCTAATGGAAATCAACATTGATATGAAAAAATAATCATTGTGACATGAAAATACGGTTAACTAATCCGTGGCACATTGCGTCCAAGTCATTTTCTTTTTTTATGATGAAATTAGACAATTCAAAAAAACTGCTTCTATCAAAGTCTTTTTTGTTTAAGCAAAGAGAAAAAAGAAAATAATTGACAAATTTTGATTTTTTACTGAAAAATGCGTCAAAAATATAATATCAAAGTAAAATGATAATTATTTTGCTGAGAGAAATGGAAAAGTTTTAAAGGTAAAAACCATTTGTTCGTTATATTATTATTAGGGATCTTACGCAATGAGGACGACTGCAAAGAACAATATTAAATACCATAACTGCACGTTGGAATGCATCAAGATGAACACCTGCAAGTATTTGTCGCTCAAATTACTACGTGAAAAGACCTTGTTTAGAGTATTCGAGACTACGAGGACGTAAAAGAAACAATTTTCTCAGTATTTGTTTAGCTTCATGGAGAAACATTTAATCGATTTTCTATTCAGAAAGATTAAAGCAAAGATACAAAACCTAATGACCCGCACAAAGAAGCAAACAGCGAACCAGAAAGGTGATTTTTTGAAGCCGATGCTGTTCACGTTCCCGTCCTCGTTGCTTAAGGTCTCTATTATCTCCGACATACATAACTGACTGAAAACTTAAAGTAAAGTGAGAAACCAAAAACGAAATGTACGCGATTTAAAGGAAATGTAATTTGTCTATCATCCAATATTTGCTAAATGATAATACCAGTTTCATTTTGATCTTGGTCAAAGTCAGTTCTCTCTATCTAGCAAACAAGACCCAAGTTATATCAGCACTCACCTCAAGCCAAAATTGTGGTACATCTTGAACACTTAACATCACATTACCGCGTACATCAACTCCTGTCCAGTTGGAGAAAATTAAATTTCGACCTTGCATATTTTTCATTTCGTCAAATCTCAACGAGCAAAAATCTCGAAAGTTTTTTAGAGCAGCCTGGTAAGTTGAGCTACTCCACCCGCGATCAATAGATAGTTTATTCAGTCTAAACTCCCTACATATCTGGTCAGCCAATTTTTCATTTTCTTCGTGCTTTCTTCTGCTACTCTCCAACCTTCTTTCTGCATTCTCTTGATTCCTGCTAATGAAGTCATCTAGTGTGCATTCTGTAACTCGACTGATGTGTGAGAGATCCGGAGATGCTTTGAACTGGTGGTAAATATCTGACCAGTAAACAGGGCCACTGTACGGACTGGCAAAAACTGCAGGTGGCACACTGGAACTTTTTTCATTTAAGGCAACAAGATCTTCCAACATGCCACATGATTTTAAGATCTGGCTTATTGTGAAGTGGAGATCTCTTGAGAAGAGAGAGATTTGTACTTTCCTCAATGAATCTACAGAGAAAGAACATTATACAATCTTTAAGCCCTGTTTTTTTGAGCTTTAACTACAAACATAAAATAGCCGCCCAGAGGGAGAGTACTGACATATATCATCTAATTGTGTATGTGCCGCTGTAAAGGGTATAATTTTCAAGCAGTTTACACTAAGGGGGGCGTGGTTGGCACAGTTGGACCATAACGTCCCCAGTTCGATTCCCAACTCTGCCGAGATTAGACTATTTGTGCAACCTCTTTTCCATCTAAACTACTGTACCACAGCTTTCCATCCTTTCGGGGTAGGTAAATGAGTTTAAGCGTCTGCTGAACAGCTTTGCTTTTATAGTATTTTCCACTTGCTAATTTTATCTACTTATAAAACCGTATGTATTGACTTAAAAGTCTCATATTCTACTGCTGAATAGCTTTAAAAAAGTCTATTTAAGTCAATTGAATAATATTTCACACACTATTACTCTGTCAGAGTCGGAGCTGTTTCTTTAATCCTGTTTAACAATCGCAACAAAATAAGACTCGAAGCTTAAAACTAGAGAACTGCACAACTAACTTAGCCCTCATGTTCTCTGACTCTTACTAATTAAAATTATTCAATCTAGTTTTATCCATATTATGACTAAAAATAACACAAATAGTGTAAATAAAACTAATATCAAAATATACAAAAAAAACATTGTAACAATGTGATAAAAAAGGCTAAAATGTTATTTGGTTAAAAACTGAAACGTTTTTGACTAAACTCATCTTCAGGAGTGACAGCAACCTGCATTAAGCATGTATATTATTTATGTTGACTTAATTTATTCCCGTAGGGAACAGCTGGGCAATGAAACAATTTACTTGACGTTTGTTTAAAGAAGGAGTCTTTTGTTTAATGAAAAGGCCTTCGATAATTTTTCGCTTGACATAACCAGGAGCTGAAAACAAAACTTTCCAGGAGAAAGCATGTGATGGATAATTCTTTAAGTGCCTTGCTGGTTCGGAATTGTGTGATGGATCGTTGTGTTCAGCAATTCTTGTTTGAAAGTTACGCATTGTCTCTCCGATGTAATTTTCTTCGCACGAACAATCACCTTGATAAACAATGTGTGACGGATGTTCAGTTTTGTCCTTTAGAGTGAAAATACTTTTGATTTTACGGTTAACATTGTAACAATATTATTAATAAGCAAATAAAGCGATTCAGATTCAACAATACCATCATCAATGATTCTCCTGATAAATGCAAACTTAATGTAAAGAAAGTTAATTTCAATTATCGTATTGTACAATAGCTTATACTATTAATTGTCAAATTTGCTGGTTCGCCATCTAATGTGGATGGCTTCTTTCATTTGAGGATCTTTGTCCACTAGAACACTGTCAAGAATTGCAATTGTCATTTCCATAACTTCCCTCTTCAGGAATACTTGAGATATTTTTAAATATTTTTAAATATTTTCTTTATATACTTTTAAAGATCGTATATAATAGTAGCAATAATGACAAATGTCGAAAAAAGCGGACAACTATTTTTAAAGACAAAGTCATGTAACACGTATTACTTATCATTCTATTAAACTGATGATGGCATAAAAATGCAGAAACATACAAAGTCATGTTTTTAAAAATAGTTGTCCGTTTTTTTCAATATTTATCGTTTTAAAAGGTGTACGTGATATTGTGTCTGTGTTTAGGTGCTCATGCTCCACTGTGACAAGGTGTTGGGTTGTTTCGAATTCACTGTAGACCTGAGATTTCATAAGCAGACTAAGTCTTCTTGGTACCAAAGGTAGGAAGATTTTGGATCAGAAGAAAGGTACTTACAGGTTTTACAGAGGTCTTGGCATTTTCTATTCTTTGAAATACTGTAGATAAAATAATCATTTTCACTTCCCCAGGGCTAGCATGTCAAAAGGCCTATATTAAAACCATTATAATGTACATACAACTTAGGTAAACTCAGTATTACCTGAGTTTTCATCCCTTGCATCGGCACTACTCTCATTTCTTATGTAGAATGTCAGATAAGTTGGATTCACAGGACTTTTTTCTTGAAGATTGTCAATGTAGGAATTCAGTCTCTTCAGTGAATCTTCATTAATTTTCTAAAGCCAACATTAATAGGTAAACCAGTTTAATATAGATCCATGTACCTTTACCCGAGTATAATATGCACTATAATAAGAATAACTGAATAACTGGACATAGATATAGTACTAACTCTGCACCTAAAGCTCATGCGATTCTACATAGAGATATTTTTGATAATAGTTTTAGTTTTCATATCATTCTGTCAGATAAAACTTTGGAAAATGAAACCATCTGGGTTCACCGACTTAGGACAGCTGAGCCCCAAGGGCTAAATAGGGTAGATCCCTGTGCATTAAGCACAGGCCTCCCATAAATCATTGTTAGTTTTCCCAGGTATATATAATCGCTGTTTTTTTCATTGTTCCACTGAGGAGGACTGAATTAAAACGTCAATGTAATTGTTTCTATTTAACTGCAGTAAAAGTTAATTACCAAAAAAGAATATAATTTCGATCGATGAAAAAAATTAACTTGATTTATTTAATAAATGAAAGGGGTGATAACAAGGCCCTTTCTATAAACTTCTGTACTCACAGGTTCCCATGGAAATTACTCTACAGTACACTGGTGTTGATATTTGAGTCACTAGAAGGGGTCTAGAAGGATGCAATTACAGTTTTTGAAGTCAAGGTTTGAGTGGAAGGGCTTAAGAGTGAAATGGGTAAAGTTAATGATGAGTGGGCCATAGCTTTACCCACTGGTGGTGTCTGCTGCAGTAGTATCCATGGTAGGCTGTCTGCTGATTCCTCCTTCAAACACAGCTAATGCCTGGGTACTGCAGCCAACTGATGGAAGATCTAACTACAATGTCATCATCTTCATCATCCTTCCAATTTTGATTTGGATTTATCCCCGTAAACGGGGGTGGCAGGATTTACCCCACTCTAACTGCAATCTCTTCAACTCCCACTCTCCATCTCGCTTGATTCATGGCATCCTCCTTCTCCAAACCAACACTCTTGCTCTCCTTCTCCACTTGTGTCTTCCACATCTTCTTTGGTCATCCTCGCCTCCTCTTGCCCTTCACTTCAAACTCCAACGCTTTTCTCAAAACATGCTTATCATCCCTCCTTAACACATGCTCATACCATCTCACTCCATTCGCCTTTGCCATCTGAACCACTGTTTAATTCCTTCAATCCCAACATCTTCATTAGGTCCTCTGTCCTCTTTTTCTCCATCAGTTTTGCACCACACCATTGCTCTCTCGGTCCTTCTCAAAATTGCCATTTCATTTTCCCTCAGACACCATGTCCCACTCCAATACATCACCAATCTTACACAACTCCAATAAACCATTCAGTTTGTAAATTTTGTCTAAAACTGTTTTACTGTTTTACAAAAAGCTTGAGAATAAAAAAAGTCACTTAAAGGAAAAAACTCAAGAACGAAGTTCTGAAATTTTTTTTGAAATGTTTTTGTAGCTCAGCGAATGCATCTCCAGAGTTTGAAGGACGAGGTGGAGATGAACTTGCTGGAGACTTGGCCAAGGCTCTTGAAAGAACCTACCGGAATAAAGATGCTATAGACAGGGGCTCTCTTTGTATAATAGCTGGACAGCAATGCTGGGTTCTCTTTGTTGATGCTTTGGTTAGTAAAGCTATTGTGTATGTACCAAATTTCAGAAATGTCATCATGATATTTGCTATTACTTCATTTACAGAACACAGCTTGCTACAGTCAAACCTTGATTATCAGGACTTATTGGGACCTTGGTAAATAGTCTGGATAATCGAGAGTTGGGAAATTTGAGAGTCCAGACAATCAAAAATATGAATATTAATGAGATACAAAATGAATGTAAATAAAATTTATCGGATTTAATCAGGAGTCAGGTTGGTATAGTGGTCATCAGTCGTGCCTCCCACCTCTACGACCCGAGATTGAGTCTGCACATGGGCTGAAATTTGTCGATCTCAATCTGACTCCAAGGATTTTTCTCTGGGTACTCCGGTTTTCCTCCCTCTGCAATTCGACTTTCATGCCAAGATCTGAGCCGTCGAGCAATTAAACATTTATTTAGCCTCTGGCTAGGAAGAATGAGCAACCACTTCCTTTGACGTTAAATAACTAAAAGTATTTTTCTATTTTGTCTACTTAAAAGATAATTTTATGCTTTTTGTTAACTATTAATTTACTTTTTAAAGGTGTTAGAATGTGGAGGCAACTTGTTTGATGCGTTATCTCTTGCAGTAAAAGCAGCTCTTCATAACACAAGGCATGAAACTTGATATAATATAATTTTATTGTAAGATTTTATTGGCAGATCACTCAGAGTACTATCTGGTGTAAAACCCTCTAAAAGTCATATTGAAGTCAATTATTTCCTGTAATAGCTGAAAACCATCAAAGTTTGGTAGAAAACAGCAAACAAGGCAGCTTATATATCAACATTTTTGCTGTTTCAAGGAGATGAAATTCGATTTATTCCTTTTCGATGTACAAAAGATACTAAATTCTGTTGTTTTCAATATAAACTCCTTCACAGAATTCTACCAATAAATAAATTCCTGTACCAAATTAGATATATAGATTACAGTACATGTTCTTTTTGCAATTCTTCTACAGAAACAATAAACCATCTCTTTTTTGAATGCCCTCAGATCTGTAAGTTATGGCAAGAATTAAAAAATTATGTTCAAACAAAAACAAATTTGGATTTTCAAATTACTTTAACGAACATCCTGCTCAGTATATTTGATAAAGGACCTTCTGCAAAGAGCATCAATTACCTACTGTTAATTACATAGAGGATGATATTACACGGTGACACCAAGATATGAATTTTATTTTCCCGTGGCAAAAATAATATTTTACGAACGAGCGCAGTGAGTGAGTAAAATATTGTTTTTGCCACGAGAAAATAAAATTCATATCCTCAAGTCACCGTGTAATGTTCTTTTTATT
>JANCMA020496497.1:0-10508 GCA_024336925.2 Zoanthus solanderi | reverse complement strand
CGGAATTGACCAGGGCGCAGGTTGGCCAAAATCTCACCAGGTTGGGGAAAATAGCCCACCAGGTTGGGTTTCGCCAGGTCTGTTACATAGGGGTGTTGTGTAGCAACATACGCGAGATGGGTTGATTCTTGCGCAAGCTCTGTTACATTAAAACGTCTGCAAGTGCTGTTAATCTTTCTTTTGTTTTTGAAATGATTTTTATCTCGATTTTTAACAGAAGTAATTTCTGACTTCGACGCTTAGAAATTTTTCGTTTCTTTTTTGAGAAGCATATGGTTCTGCATCGCCCTGGTTGATCGCCCTTTCCCCTTAAACAATGATTTCCTAAACCTTAAAGACCCGCTTTTCATGCCATTTTGGGCACATGCCGATGATTTGAGGCTACCGCATGAATAATCAAATTTAACTTTAAAAGGCCAGAACAAATGAACATACATACCCTCAAAATTGATATTCAACTGTGTTTTCAATTTACATTTTATTCCCTTTCCCTAAAAGGTTCGTTTCTCAACCAAAACGTGGATATTTTATCGTGTTTTTTAAATTTTTAAACAAAGAATTTTTTTTTCAAATAACTGTTTTAACCACTTGAAATTTGTTCGAGTTTTATCATTCCAACAGTCTAACTATGGACGGTTGCAAAACAGCACTCTCTTTCTAACAAAACCTAATAGTAAAAATATGACGTTTAAAAATACAAAGTAAAACTATGACACAATAAAAAAAGTACGACGTATTGTTTTAAATTCAAGAGTTTTTGATAAAGAACGCAAATGACTGAAGCACGAACGAATGTAAAAGAAAATTTTATATACTGATATGTCCTGTTAATTACTTTTCTAAACGTAATAGAATTTTCTATATACTGTGACCAGGATATCCGTGTGATAAAGCCGTGAATAAAAATCGTGTCAGTGAAGTGATATGATATCACTTCACAGTATTTTTATCTCATTAAATGACCAGATGTAACTCTCTAATCCAATCACTGTCCTTGTTTTTGATGACGTCAGAAGGCGAGAGCGCAGGAAGTTTTGCATAAGTTTACAACTTTTAAGCTTATTGACTTGTACCAAGCCTTGTCATATTCCAAGACAAAAAATACGAAATTTGTCTTTATTTAAATTGCGTAACATTATCTGACTCAGCATATAATAAATTAATTATTACATGGCAAGATCTTAATATCTTTTTTATTCACTTGTTTTGGTGTCAATACGCTCACTCGCTCGAAGACTTGCTCGTTCGCGCTATGATACCAAATCTCGTGAACAAAAACGATATTAATATCTTGCCATGTAATAATCTCTATTAATTTAATTATGAAGATAAACAAAATGAACGCAAACCTGTAATTCTGTGACACAAAATTTCCGCTTTATGATGTCTCCAACAAAATCTTCTGCTTGAAGACTGACAGTGATATTGCCAAATCTGGTTTCGGTTGATGTCGAATTTGGCCAGTACTCGGAATAACTCTAATAGAAAAGTAGATAGTGGTCATCAGTTCCATGTAAAGAAATATTTTTCGAGCTTTGGATTAGACTGATACTGAAGGGAAAGGCGATCTTTTTATGTCATCACAACAACAGTTCACTGTAATTTCAATTGAAACTTCTTGGAAATATTATTGCTAATCCCGCATTGTTCCCTCCAGGCGGGCATGGTTGGCGCAGTTGTAAGATCTCTGCCTTCCGACAAAAAGGTCCCTAGTTCGATCCCGCTCTACCGAGTATAGAATATTTATGTGACCATCTTTTTCGCCTAAACTAACTCAGCTTTCCATCCTTCCTGGGTAGGTAAATGAGTACCAACGTCTGCTGGGAGCTAACCTGGGATGGAGTCAACAACTCTCATCCGCTTAACTCTACAGAAACTGGAGATAAGCGCCGGCTCCACGGGCCACTTGTTTCGTAAAGGGTTTAACTTTAGCTTCTTGTCAAATACCATGGAGTATAAAAGCTAAAAAGCTAAAGACTTTACAAACCAAAAGGCCCATGGAGCCGGCGCTTATCTCCCGTTTTCTGTAGCGTTAAGCGGATGACAGTCTTTGAATCCCTCGGGCAGGGACACTAATCCATCGCGTGGTACTCATTTACCTACCCCGGAAAGATGGAAAACTGAGATAGCTTAGATGGAAAAGAGGTTGCATAAATATAGCTGCGTCCGCCATGCTCGCTCGCTAACTTGAGCTGCCACCAAAATGGGCTCTGAGCCAAAGCGGTAGCGGGTATTTCCCCTTAAATATACCGTAAGGTGAGTCTGAATTTTAGCAGCCATGGACAGAAGTTTTGGCTTTTTTGGGCCTCATCAGCATAGGTGACCAGATCGCCGTCTGGTTAGCCTAATGGATAAGGTGCTTGTCTACCGTGCGGGAGGCTTGGGTTCGATTCCCGCCCGGACCATCACTCAGGGCCTTAAAATAATTGAGAAGGTGCTGCCTTAGCTCTTACATCTGCAAATGGTTACACTTTCGCGTCTTCTTGGATAAGGAAGATAAACCGTAGGCCCTCGGAGACATCTGTGTTTATGTGTGTGTGTGTGTCCGTCATGTAAAAGGTCTCCGTCCACCTTCGAGTGGTAAAGATGGTGTTCCCAATTACTAGGCCTTTGGCCAGCTATATAAATATGACTTGACACCTAAATAAAGTCGTTATTATTATTATTGGTAACAACGCTACGCACATGCCCATATTGGTGGCTTCAAGTTAACTAGTAGTACACGACTGCGCATGTGCTATCTATACTTGATAATCTTCATTGTTAGTTTACCTATCTAGTTACACAGTTATCGTTACAAAAAATGTGAAATTCGATATTTCTAACCTTTGAACCTTCCTTTGAGCTATTCAACATCACAACACAACCGATGGAAGATTGGTAAACAGTCTGCCAGAAATCTTCCTTCGTGTAAGGTAAAGGAGCTTGGGTCATTATAAAAGCGTTTCTTTCCCTAAAAGCCTGAATATGGAAGAAAATGAACATAATTTACAATGTAACATGATTTTTTCTTGGGGGGGCCAAAAACATTGGAAGCTTTTCTCCAAAAACCGGTATTTTTTAAGGAAGGGCACCAAAAATCCTTATTTTTCTTCAGCAGGGTCCCAAACAACAGCATTTTTCTTAAAGAGGGCCCCCACAACGGGAATTTCTTCTTAGGAGGGCCCCAAAACCCGGTACAAAGAAGAGCAATGGAGAATGTTACCGAGATTACTTCTCATTGCTCCTATAAAGGAGTATCTGCTAACTTGTACTTAGATTATAGCTGTTGATGTTAAATAGAGCAGTACAACATCAGGACCATTGATATGAATGTAAGAATAAACTCGGTCACGTGCATTCTCTTCAGCCATTGCTTGCCGACCATCCAAACTAACAGATATTTTAGCTGACTGACAGACAGATAAAACTTGTATCTTAAAGTCAGAAAGGTATCTAAAAAACAGTCGTCTGGAAAATCTTCAATTTTATCTCGAACTTCGCTTTATTTTTGATAGTTACACTATTGGGGTTGCAGTAAGTAAAGTTTAGTCTAAGCAGGGCTGTGAAAAACGATAGTAATGACAGTTACTAAAAAAGGGAGTTGATCATTATGATAATAATTTTGAAAAGAACCATAAAAAATATAAAAGACAAAAAACTGCATAAGAAAAGTAGAAAAAGGAATTGCATTCCATATCCTAGCACCAAGTCGAGAAAAAGAATTTAAAAAGCTATTTAGTCGGAAGATGAATATGAACACACAAAAAAAGCTACACTTATTTCTGAGATTACGTTATACGCGTTGCAAACTTACGTCAGCAAAAGAAGCATTAATGTAATCATTGTGGTCACCGTGGGTTGGTCGACTGAGTACCACCCGCGAAATGTCAACTGTTAAAAGAAAGATTAAAAATACAGTTTATAAACACACGTTGGAAAAACTCAAGAAGTTATAATACAATACGATGCAAAACAATGCAACAGAAAACAATACATACGCTACAATGTATTACAATATAATACAATACAATACAATACAACATATTGTACTCTATTTTCAGAGAGTAAAACGATGTTAACACAGCAGAAGAGTTTTTTAACACAATTCACACTGAAAAAAAAATATAAAAGATTGGCATTACTTACAATTACTTACAATGAAAATGAAATAAATTAAATGAGTTTTGAAATAAATTAAATGACTCTTGGAAGGAAATGAGAGATGGATTACGGAAGCTTGTGAGAAAGTTCTGGGTTTTCCAACAGATAGAAATGAGGAATGGATGAGAGAAGGATCATGGAAGGAGAGAAAAGAAAAGACGAAGATTCATGAGAAAGTTCTTAGCTTTCAAAATTGCGGGAGAAAGGAGGCACTAAAAGAAAATTACAAAGAAAAAGAAAAGGAAATAAGCGCAATGTAAGGATTTTGATGACCAAATGGCTACGGAGATTGATGCCGTGGCTCAAAATAAGGACAGAAGAACCTTTTACCAAATAAATAAGAAGCAGTTAGGTAGAAAGTGTTTAAGTTGAGTTCCGAGAAGTGATAGACCATTTAGTGAAGCTTTTAAAGCAGAATTGGGTCGAGGAAAAGCTGCCAGATAAATGGCTGAAGGGAGTCGCTGTGAAGTTGATGAACAAAGGTGACTTGACGATCTTTGACAATTGGAGAAGGGTTAAACTCTTTAATCCTGGTTCTAAAATTATTGTAGATGCCTGTTTGAAAAGCTAAGGCAGCAAGTTGAGAGGATTCTGAGAAAGCATCGACGGGCTTCCGAAAAAGTCGTTGCAAAGATCAGATTTTGGTGCTGTGGAGTTTGATCGAAGAGGCAACGGAATACCAGAAGGCTTTGGTTGTCAATTTCATCCAGTTCAAGGTAAGACTATTAGATAGGATGACAAAGGCGTTGTACTCTGGTGTTGAAGGCACAGTTTTGCATGATGGAAAGTTGACATTATGGGGTTGGAATAAATATCAGCGTGAAGAAGACGCAAGTTATGAAGGTAAAGAGTGACACTCAGAAGGCTAGACATTCGCTTTGGAAAATGGGCGCGGTCTGAAACTCGAGATGTTGATTGACAGTATCATTAAGTCAAAGTTCTTATACGGATGTGAGTGCTGGACATTAAAGAACGCAACTGAGAAAAGACTCTAAGCGATTCTCCGCCGGTGTTTGAGAAACTCAATCAATATCTTTTATCCGAACCGCATTTTAAATGATTTGCTTTACACCAGAACAAGTCAAAGGGACATTACAGTTGACGTTATCAAACAGAAGTGGCAATGGATTGGCCACATAGCATAAAGAGATGAAGAACATTGGACGAAGCAATGTTTGCCTTATCGAAGAAATGGGAGACCGGATGCGTGGACGTATGGGAGACAAACGTTCTGTATTTTTAAAATTTAAGTTTACTCAAGTTATAATTGCTAACCCAATCTTGCCTCTTACACTAATCTTCCCTAAACCAAATATCAAACATTACCGAAACCTTCACATAAACCTAACCTCCGACTAACTGACTTAAGATAAGCCTCATCCAACCTTTACTGTAACCCAAATTTTTCCTAAATTTAAATCTAAACCTTACTCAACACTAACCTCCAAATAACCTTAATTCAAATCTTACCCAACTTTTACTTTAAAACAGTCTTTCTTAAAGCTAAAGCTAAAGCCAAAACGTAAATCAACCTTTACGCTAACCATACGTTAAGTTCTAACCAACCTTGACTGTAACCAGAATCGTTCCTAAATTACCGCCTAGATAGCTTGTGTTAGTCTACCACATGCAAGAGGCTCCAGTTAAATTCCCGGCCAAACCAACACTAAGGGCTTTAAAATAATCGAGGAGACGGTGCTGCATTAGCTCTAAAATCTGAAAATGGTTTAAACTTTCGCGTCTTCTCGTATAATAACAGCATTCAACCGTAGACCCAATCTCCTGAACTTGTATCAGTTAAAAGGAACTACAAATGTCTATCGCAAAAAGTATGGTAGTAATCCAGATGTTGTGCGGTCTCCGTTCTACTGAGAGTATTCTTAATATCTAAATTTGTGGTCTACTATAACAAAACAATCTATAAACCTAAACAGCGGACTTAAGCTTGTCGAGCGCATTTTATTCTTTCTTTAATTTCTTGTAAATGTGTTACTTAAATCTGAAATGTTATTGTTGTAAAACCTAAAACCCAACCTTGATTGGAATCCCATGGGAGGGGTAGGATAGTATTTTAATATCTATTACCCTATAATACTCACGTGGAGCAAATGCGAGATCACGGTTCTTGCGTTTGTTTTCTGGTCTGTGCGCGACTTCGCATTCATCAGCCGATGCGTCTGGACACACAAAACTTAGCCGCTAAAAATAAAAAAGAAAAAGACCTTGGTAATAACATGTTAAACCGGAAGTAGGACACAACCTGCTCTTCCTGTTTCATGCTTCCCTGCTCTGCCTTTTCGTTTCCTACTCTTTCCAATGTAACCTGGTGCTGTTGGAAAGCCTTCTAGGGCCAGTAACTATATTTAACTGCTGATGAATAACTGTCAATAACAAACAGAAGTTGAACATAAAACAACCAAATACTATAACTGACGATCAAGATAATACAAAAATAGGTAGAACTATTTATTTAATTAATACAAAAACTGTAAAATAAAAAGAACGGTTAAATTTTAAGAAAAAAATGTAACCGTTCTTTTTATTGTAAGGTGTTTTAAGAAATCCTACTGAAACCCTTTTACAAACTGAGCTATGAAGCCACAGTTACTAGGAGTGGGTCATTGTTATTGGCTCTGTCAAAACTACTCAAAGGTGTTCGAAGATTATCGTGATCAGAAGCAACGCTCTTGCTAAACGTAGCTATTTAAGAAACAAAACATGTTCTCCCTGCCTTTATAGCCTGTTGAAAACCGAGGCGAACATTTAGGAGAATTCGACAGCAGATAAGTAAAAACCTGAGACGCAATCGAGAATTCTCATAAACTTTGCCGAGATGTTCACTAGGCTATGAAGGCACAAATAACATGTTTTATTTCTTTCATAAAATTATTTTCCGTCTTCACAAAAAGAATGATGATGTACAAAACGTGTATGTATACTTTAATTTATTTCATGAAACTGTAAATCCTCACAAATTGGAGACAGCCAAACATATTGCTCACGCCATTTCGTGCTTCATAGCGCTATAAACACACTTGTTAACCAATCAAAACGCACGTAATATCCAAATCCTTTTAAAAAAGGCATTTAGGCTTTAATGTCAGAACCTCACCTCAAACTCCATCTCGTACCCTGTCTTGCCATGAGTTTGGTTGACCTTTTCGAGTTTCTTCATAACTTGTCGGATGTTGTGTTTACGCATGTCAAACTCGGTATTGCCACAGGTTAATGCTTCAAGAATAGCTTTGTGGATGAACACATATTGGTCCTACATACACAACAACGATATCAGTGATTGACAGCATAACCACACAGTTTAAATTTTTGTATCGGTAATGTGGCTCACTGGATAGAGAAGCCAGGTCAAAATCCTGTTCTAAGTATTGAATGCATTTTTCTTTTGTGATCCTAGGGTCATGCATTTCAACCCATTTTGTAAACGGCAAACTGGTTATCTCCTACCAGTTGCGATTCTTAAATGGGGAAAGTCTTTTAACCAAATATTAAAAGTCTGCTCTCAAAAATTTGTTACTAAGAAACTATCATTATTGTTATTAACATTATTAACATTATTATTTATTATTTATTATTATTATTATTGTTATTATTGACGTATTGAGCTATCCATACTTTAGCTATACTTTCTAAATCCTTTTCCGTGCATTGTGGCCCATGGAGCAGGCGTTTATCTCGATTTCTGTAGTGTTAAGTGAATGCGAGTCTTTGACTTCACCTGGACGGACACTAATTTATCGTAGGTACGCTGGTACTCATTAACCTACCCTGGAAGGATGGAAAGCTGAGTTAGCTTAGGTGGAAAAGAAGGTCGCTCAAATATTCGAATCTCGGCAAAGCCGGGGATCGAACCGGGGATCTTGTGCTACAAGGCAGAGATCTTACTAACTGTGACAACCACGGACGCATTAACAAAATTAAAATGTTGTATTTGATGAATAAAATAGTTAAAAAACGTTTTGTAACTATTCAGACCGTCTTCAGGGATAAAAGCACTCAAATGATTTCAACTTAAGCAGACTACGTCAACAGATTACCACTGGTGAAAAGAACTTACGTCCGTCTGAACCATATGAATGCGGTCATTCCTTATAATTGTCAAATAACCGTAGACATCCACTTTCTTTTCCTTCTTCGCCTGTTCCAACATGGCGTCAATAACAATATACGTTCCTGTACGGCCAACGCCAGCACTGAAACGCAACCATTCCAGATACTTACACAAAACTATCCTCATTTCATAAACTGTTAAGCCTTTTATCACCGGAAGTTAGTAATGTTGTATTGAAACTGTAATCATTGTCTATTAAAGCACTGATGATTTGGAACTTCTAAAATGAAAAACAACTTAGTTCAAATAGTATATCTGGAATTAAGTCATTTCAGCGACGTACTTAATCTTGAAGCCATGCTCTACGATGTTTCTTGAGACCGAAGTTAACAAACAAAATACAAATAAGTAAAATTATCATTCAATGGAAATTTTCTTTCTTTCTGATTGGCGTAAGGGCAACCACGTGACCTACAAATAATTGCCTACAAATATGACACTGCTCATGCGCATAACTGTCTGGCGTAGTTTAGCTGCAAATATGACACTACATATGCGTAGTTTCGACCTCCTCTAGAAAAAAATGGCTCGTTTTCTAGAGTGTTGAGAGGTAGATTGAAGCAGTTTGTTAGATAACAAAAACATTCAGTTTTTTTTTTAAGTTACAAAATAAATTTTTAGAACCAATAATCTGTTTTGGAATCAAAAGTGGTAGGGCCGCGTTATTTTCTCAATGAATTTGCAAACTGAAGAAAGCCGACTTGACTTAGTTCACTTAAAAGTTAACGCTTTCCACACAAAAATTCAGCGATCGAATGATAAAACAATTATTGGACTAGGTTGAGCAAAATATCGTGATTTGTCCTTGTTTCGCAAATTAATTATTTGCTTCAGCCAATGATGAATCTGCTCGCCTCTGACAAATCACGATATTTTGCTCAAGCTAGTCCAATAATTGTATAATATTTCAGTGAATCATAATTTCTCCTTCGTCCATTAGAAACAATGGTAGCAAGTAAGTAAGCAGCAAAATTAAATAGATAACAAGACAATTGACTTTTTTTTCTTGATGTTTCGACACAGTGGGGCCTCTTTTACAAAAACAACTTATTCAAATCAGTAAATGCTACATACATGTTGAATATTATGTAATTACAATTATTAGATGCAAGAGTTATAAAACATCTAAAGAGCCATATAGCTTTGCTATTTGTGTAATTGTTTATTCATTAACAACTTAAGTTTGATATAAATCATCTCAAAAACATGACGTTACAACCTTATAAGAGAACGTTCTAGGACGTTAAAGTTCTAATAAAAAGAAGTACGTAAGTTGTGCGAAATACAATCCGTCGTTATTTGCTTTGTTTCCATAACGAGGCAGTGATATTTTAAAGGTGAGCGGGAAAGGTCAAAGAATACCCGGATGAATCTTCATTCCTTGCCCCACCTGGATGGTTACGAGCATTAGTGGTCATACCTGCAATGGACCACTGTTGGTCCCGTATCGGGCGTTTTTCTCGATTTCACCCGGCGCCTAAGGCTAATGATATTGCTTGGAAGTCGTGGTACTCCGTGATCTGGCCACACGGTAAAGTGGAAGTGAGTGACGGTTCGCGACTCCGATCCCTGCAAAACAATACTAAGGTCAGCAGAAATGCCGTTGAAAGTGATAAGTATAGAGCCACGGCCATTAGACGTATAAACACCTATCAATGTTTAGCACAAGGGGGAGGGTGGGGCGAGATGTGGGGGTGGAACTGTGTAATAGTTTGCGACTCCGATCCCTGTAAAACAATACGATGTCAACAAAAATTCCGTTTAAAGTAATTAGTATAGAGCCACGGCCATTAGACATATAGACACCTATAAATGTTTATCGCAAGAGGAAGGGTGGGACGAGATAAGGGGCTGTTACATTTTTACATTTGGTGAATTTTTTTAAGTTGCCAAGCCTAAAAAAGAAAGTATGGTCAAAGTTGATCAAATTTCTTCACCCAAAAAGTTGAGATCTCGAAACCCCTAAAATGTACTTATAATATTCTCTTTCAAAACAAATCAATCAATGCATAGAAATAAACCTTTCACAAACATGACAAGCTGAAATGTCAAAATGTTAATAACCAGTTACATTAGTGCTACAATGTCCAGCCTTGCTTCAACACCTATGGTACTGATATTAATCCGTGTATAAAACTAAACCATTATCATCATCATCATCATCACCATAATATAATAATAATAATAATAATAATAATAATAATAATAATAATTTTTTAAAATAATAATAATAATCTTT
>JANCMA020496496.1:0-20338 GCA_024336925.2 Zoanthus solanderi | reverse complement strand
GTTAAATTAACACAACGAATTTAACACCACCTTGGAGTGTTATTCTAGCACTACCCTAGGTGTTATTTTAACACTCTGAAATTAACAGTGCGTACTTACGGCGATGATCATTCATTTCAGTTTAAATGATTAAATTAACACGAACATGAAATCAGGGCATACCAAAAGATGAGAATACTTCACCGCGTTAAGGTACAGAAAATCACAACATCAAAGCATGTCGTAACATCTGCACATCATGTCACAATATCGTAGCCGCGGAAGCTATTCTAGAGTGTGTGTGTGGCGGTGTATGATGTCTGAGCTCACTGCATTGCACTTGAGCGATACATAATGAGGCAAAAATTTGAAAAAATATAATTTAATATATGAGTATACATAATTGTGTTGGCGTACTTCAACAAGAATGGAATAGATTTTACAAAAAGCTATACATGAGTAAAGCATAAAATATAAAACCTTCTTAAATCTGATGCATTCATTGTGTTGCCACCGTATTCGTGCATTTGTAAACCAACCACTCACATCACTCTTTAATTTAAATGGTTCAGGGGCGGCTAATTGGGAGATATGGCTGACAAAATAGAATGGAATACGATTTGTGGGTATTCTAGGAATAACGTAACTTTTCATGACTATTTTCTGGTTCGCCTTTATCTCTGTTTTAATGCGCACGTAAAATTTCGCTGTATAAACCATTTGAACTTTCCCTACGGCGTAATCAAACTTTTTCAACCTAGAGTTGATTAAACCACGTGCTTCACTCACTCACCGACACACTTCAATAGTTTTCAGCGGGTTCATTTGCTATTCACTCTACTGAAACCACGTGACAGCCTTATAAAGCAACTGCCAATAAGATATATATTCGTTTCTCTCACATTAGCGGTGGACTGTGGCAGTTTAGATGCCCCAACAAACGGAAGGATTGAGTCTACTACTGGCACAACGTATTTACAGACGTTTACATTCAAGTGTAACAAAGAGCAAGGTTTTGTACTAAAGGGAACCGCTATCAGAAGTTGTATGGCAAACGGAACATGGAGCGGGCAGATTACATTTTGTGAAAGTAAGTACAGTACAAGGCCTTTAAAGCTAAAAAATGGATAGTTGAAAAACAGCTCTTTGTTTTACGGCCACTTTGCAAAGGTTTTAACGTTGGAGTTTATATTCTATGTTTTTGAGTATTTTCTGGTTACATATTCTATCTTCTTTTTTGGTGCAGTTCTTTCTTGTGGCAATCCTGGAAGTCCTTTGGATGGTAGACAGCTCACATTCAATTACACGTACGAGAAAAGGGTGTCATTTCAATGTGATTTTGGTTACGCACTACGTGGCCACGAGTTTATAGTGTGTCAGCTCTCGTCAAAGTGGAGTCAACCTCATCCAACTTGTATTGGTAAGGTCAGAATGCATTAGTAAAAGGCCGTTTCCGAGATACGTGCTCGTTAGTAACTATTCTAAGAAACAGTTATTCGTTAAACGCTTATTTATATTTATAAATTCGAGGCAGTGATACGCTCTGTGCGCTGCTCAAGTCCGGAAATTGGCTACCACCTTGTTGGGTAGTTTTGGCACATAAGACGTTATTTTGAGCTTTGTTAAATGCTCTGCTCTGAAGCATTTTATGCCTAAACTGTTCTGTCATTGTACAATTAGCCTGGAAAGGTTTTAAATACGGGGAAGAAGGATGGGAGGAATGAAAAAGAGAACCCACATAACCATATAAACCTTTTTATCGATCTTGCCTGTCCTATCAACCTAACAGGCACATAAATTGCGCCCAAACGGTGACGCTGCCTGCTTGAGTATGGTCAAGAATTTCTTGTCATTGGCGGAAACTTGGAATACAAACACAAAACTCTTTAACTTCATATTCAAACAAAATAATAAAGCACTCCTTCTGTTACAGTGAACAATGCGCGTTAAAATTACATGGCTTTTACTGCACCGATTTGTTTGATAATCACGAAGATGATCACGTATTAGCCCATTTAGCTTGAAAACGAACATACCATTGAATTACCAGCACATAAAGCTGCAACGAAATACTTCGGAATTATACTTTTAAGTACCGTGCATAATTAGAGAACTCGAGCTTTCAGTTACCCTTCCTAAAATACTTCGACGGGCTTTCTTTTTTTACCATAACCGATCCCCCTTTTTCCGTCTGAGCTTGCTAAGTAGACTTAATGTTTTCCTTCTTTTGCTTAAAGCTTTTAGAACATTAACCTGCTCAGAATTACTGCTACATTTTCTAGTTTTTCTAATTGATCTCTTGTGCTTTCTCACATATTCGAGTAATTTTCCTATCTGCTTAATTTTTTCCGTCGCTTGTGGCCGTGTGCCGAGATTGACTCAAAGCGTTTTTTCTCCGAGTACTCCGGTTTTCCTCTCTCTGCAAATTTGACTTTTATGCCAAGATCTGAGCCGTTGAGCCATTAATCATTAGCCTCTAGCTAGGAAGAATGGGCAACCACTTCCTTCGCAATTGACGTTAAATGAATTATTTATTTTTATTGCCTTTATGCACTAAGTTCTTTTGTATTGTAAACAGTTGTATTGCAGGAGCGTTTCTAACTAAATTTATTCAAGATGGTGGCCGCATAATGGCGCAAAAATTAACGAAATGTTGGGAAAATAAAGATAAACCAAAGAGGCTTGATTTTCCAAAATCCACACATTCGTCCCCGTAGCCCTAACCTTAGGGAAAGTCAGGGGGAGGTGATGTTGCCTAGTACTAAGATACTACAAACAACCCAAGTTTTAAAAAGACACTACAAACAACAAGAGAGAGAATTCATTCAAAAGTCACTGAAACAAAACTGTCTTTTTTTTAAAAAATGCTTCTTTAAAAACGTAGTTTTGAAAGCTCTAAGGGGCCAAACTAGAGTCAAGTCTTTTTTATGGATATAGTTCGTCTCAATCCTAGTCTTCCTCACATCCCTTTTAAAAAATGATAGCACTCAGAATTTTTCGCGGGCTAAAGCATTGTCAAAAGAGACGGCGTTGTTGCATCTAACCTTGTTCAAATGAAGTGAAAAAGAGCAAAACGTTTTTTATCAAGAAAAAAGCTACATCCAAACCAGGCTCAACCTCGACGTCATAGGCCTTTATAAGGGCATAAGCTCGTTCAAGTTTGGAAAAGGTACGATCACGCGAAGTGACGTCATGTCACTGTAAAAAAAAAGCGGAAGACGCCTAAAGAAAAACTTAAACTCAAACAACGAATATGGAAGGCTATTGACGTTTCAGTTGGTGGATGATATGTATCTGTCCCGTTGGTTCTTATTAAAGCCTTTTTTTCTAATTTTGACGATAGGCTCAAGACTTACCTAATTTAGTAGGTTTACTGTGAACTGCGGTTTGTATGTTATTTTTAATAAAGTTAAAATGGCCGAAGAATAAGAATTTCTGAGAAGAATTCCGATTAAGAAAAAAAAGGGCTGAACGTACCGTTACTTTAAGACAGTTCACGGTCCATTGGAACGCCAGGTTGATTAATCCTCAGTCCAATACTTATCCTTACAAGTAATACTTCAATAACTTGTTGAACTATACCCCCTAGGAAGGCTTCTGCCTCTTAAAACCAGAAGGATGGTTTCCTCAAGTGCCGTCCACGAATCTCATCCCAAAAGATTTTGCCACCTCTCGGAAAACAACTTCGACCATGCGACCCCGCAAGCTCTCTATCCAGCCCTCTCGAAAGAACAAAAGAGTGCCTTCCTGGCATCTACGCGAGAAAAAACCAAGTACCTGAACAAACGATTCTACTTCCAACCCATAAAAGAAGTATTTTATCCAGGAAACTCGTTCTCGACTTGGTCGAAATGAGGTTTACCTTTAACTTCAGTCTTTCCAAAACAATTTTGCGCAATGCTCATTATATCGTGGTGTTCAAGAACCCTCGAAATCAAATAGGCATTAGAACCCTTTTCCTTCAAATCTACACGATTGCTTGGCGTGACGCTCAAGGTGTACAATAAAGCTACTGCTCGACCGTTTAGGTATTTGATGATCTACCTTCATCCTGCGACGTCCGATACGTACCGACTGCGGACGCAAATTTTAAAAGGCGAAGATCCTGTTTGGACGTTTCGACAACAAAAGAAGAAAGAATGAGGTTTTCAGCCCATTTTACGACACCGGAACAAAGCCAACAGCCCTGTGCGTACTACGAGCCCCACGAAGGAATTCAGTTGGATTTCGAGCAGATGCGACACTACGCGGGTAAACGCACCATTGCCAAACTCATGCTTAATTCCATGTGCGCCATGTTTGGCCAACGTACCATTAAAATTTAGGTTCGAGAGCTTACCCGCGCTCAAGAAATGCACACCTTCCTGGGTCAGTCCCTTGACTGTGGATCGGGTGGACGTCCATTTAAAGTTGCTCGAACAGATGGAAGACGTGTCGCCCAACTTGAACATCGTTGAATTGTGTTCGGGCCGCTATAAAAATTACGGGTACCCCACTTCAAACTGGATGAGCAAGAGATCTTTTTATCGCTGACCACTTCGTTCATTTTTTCCAGTTCTCTCAAAGTTTCTTTAACCCATTTTTCATATATAACCTCTTTGCTTGATAAAATCTCCAGGATATTCGGGTGATTAAAGGTCAGCCTCTCCAGCAAATGCTGAATATACGTTCTGCATAGTTTTATGACAAGTTACCTGTCGTTTATGATATATTCATCATAAATTGGAAGTGGATTTCCTCATGTTTGATAAGCGTGACTGACTTGCCCTAGGGTTAGGGCCACTAGGACAACCACGCGGATTTTAGAAAATCTCGTCTTTTTGGTTCATTTCTATTTCCCGCCATTTTCCCTTCTATAAAAAATGAGGGAAAATGACGGAAAATTAGAAATGAGGCAAAAAGGCGAGATTTTCCAAAATCCACGCCACTGTGCGGCTGCCATCTTACATAAATTTAGGTAGAAACGCTCCTACATTACTACTCTAAACTATGGAGTTATAAAGGAACGTAAAAATCAACCTGATAATATCATATTGCTCACAATAAAGGTTTAGGAACTTACTACAGTATTGATACATTTCATTTAAGGTTCTAAGGTAAAGAAATGAAATGTTATTGTTTTCAAGTAAAAATCTGCTTTGATTGTTCTGCTCTTTTACTATTTTCTTTTTTGAACAACTACTTTTGTGCTGTCAAATATGTTAAGGCATAAATTACGAAAAACTAGGAAAAAAGAAAAAACAAGATTGGATAAGGATGGAAGCTGATGTGAGCTAATGTGGAAAATGTGTGTTGCAAATTAACAATTCATATTGTGTTATTAGAACTTTTTGTATAGCAGAGTGAAACAAGGAGAACTTTTACTGAGTGTTTTATTTTCAGACTGTGCCTCGGCTATCCATCTGAAAGACTCTCAGTTCTCCGCGTCTTCTGAACGCAATCCAGAACATGCCGCCAGCCGCGCACGTCTCTATGGCAACAGCGCCTGGTGCTCGGCGCGTAGTTATGATATGAAGTATCTACAGATTGATTTTGCTGACTCTATGGAGGTCCGAGGAGTTGCCACACAAGGTCATCCCAACGAGTACAAGTTTATGTACAAGTACACAATAGACTACAGCTTGGGACATGATTGGATAGCGTTTACTGAATATGGGACAAGAAAGGTTTCTGTTCCCATCTTATAATTTTTGTTTTATGCAACATATTTTTATAGCCTGTTTGCATGTTCTTCATTTTCTCGTAACATCTCAAATGACGAAGAGTTACTGCACTTTAAGAAAACTAAAGTTTTCATATGGGAGGTAGCTGCCACACTCTTCAATAAACATAAAATATAAAAGTAATTTTCTTGATTAAGAATGTTAGTTTCGTGTATGGCTGGTGCGGCCCGGCGCCCTATTTTATAAGATATCGATTGAAAACCTCTCGTTTTAGTGTTGTATGTCTTTAGAAAAAAAAGGGCAGGAAAAACGTACAGTATGGACCCGTGAGATGAGTAAAAGCAAAAAACAGAAAAAGATTTAGGTTCAAAATCAAGTTCTCTTTCCTTTTTAGCATTTTTAATAAAATTCAGCCTGCTGCTACTTTCAATGTAGCGAAAATGAGGACTTTTTGGCATTTGAACAGTTTTGGTTGCACTTTGTCAATATTAGACATGATGAAAACCCGTAGTAAATACGTAGAAGTCAGGCCTAAATGTTTGTCAAGCAACACCAAAAACTTGAATGTACCGTTTCGTGGAAGTAAATTGTTATAATGAGCATTTAATGGTAACAAAACTAACCAACGATTCTGAAGAAATACTCTTCTTTATGCAGGAGCTGTTGCTGTTGTTTTAGGCTATATATCGTTATTCATACACCTGGGAAAAATAGTAGTAATGTGGCAACAACTCTTATTCGTATTCGCTTTTCCATTCCTGGAGAAAGAACGCAAAGGAATTTTGACCACAAATGTTGACACACGTTTCAGTCACTTTTCCAGTACAGTCTGGAATCCCCGTGTCACATTAACGACCAGAAGCATAGTCACTACCTCAATACAGTGTGGATTGTCTTTATCAAACTCGGCAAGTGACCCAATCTCTCATCCAGTTATAGTCTTGGATCTTTCTGTGGTACTAAAGACAAGTGACCCAGTCAATAACCCAGTGCATTCTGGGATCTTATTGTAGTACTGGCGGCAGTCACTACTTCAGTTCACTATGAGGTTTTCTTATAAAACTCAGCAAGTGACCCATTCGCTCATCCAGTATAGTATCGGATCTTTTTGTAGTACCGAAGACAACGACCTATCATCAACCCAGCTCATTCTGGGATCTTGTTGCGGTACTGAAGACAAGTGACCCACTCGGCTCACTACCACAGTGCAGTACGAGGTCTTCTTATGTCACTCAGCAAGTTACCCACTAACCCAATGCAGTTTGGTGTCTTCTTATAACACTAGGCAGGTGACCAGGTCACCACCCTAGCTCATTCTTTTATTTTGTGGTGCTACTGAAGATTGGGTCTGTGACCCAGTCACTGTCTCGGTACATTTGTAATCTTGTTGTGGAACTTTTAACAACTCACCCAGTCACCACTCCAGTACATCTGGAATCCTATAATGGCACTTAAGGTATTTCACCCAGTCGCAACACCATTGCAGTCTAGGATACTGTTTTGTATCTTACTGATCCAGTCAGTGCTTAAGTAAATAGAACGGTAAAAAGCACAAACCACCCGAACTCAACTCCACGATTTGGCCACATGCATGCGGTGGGAGCTAAGCCTTAAAGCAGTTCTATGAACTCGCCCTTGCAGCTTCATTGCTTGTGGCTGTAAAGCTGTACCGTGCTGATGAGTCCTAACAAGGACGAAACAGCTGTCCACGGTTGCTCCAGTTACTTGCATTGTTGTTGCTCGGGTGAAGCCGGTTGTGCGCATGCGTGTAGGTTCTGGCCAAACCGTGGAGTTGAGTTCGGGTGGTTTGTGCTTTCTCGTTCTACTTAAGTAAATCTTGGATCTTACTACTCCATTACACCATAGAATATCAGTCGGGATCTTACCATGGAACGTACGCCAAGTGATCTAGTACAACATCAGTACAGTCTAGAATCCCGTTATAAAACTTACGTGACTTAGTCACTACTCCAGTACCTCTTAGGTCTTTATGTGGAACGTACAGCAGGTGACTAAGTCAGTACACCTAGGATCACGTTATGGCACTTAATGGCATTGGCCCAGTCTGGCATCTGGTTATAACACTTAAGAAATGTGACTACTCCAATAAAGTCTGGGATCTTATCACTGAAAATACGCCAATGGGATAGTCACTACTCAAGTAGAAGCTGGGCTCTTGCAATAGTAGTTACGGCAAGTGATATTTTTCGAAAACGTCCCAAGCGCCCCATTTCTGTATTGTATATCTTTATCGGATGTGACTTTGTCACTCTCCCAGCTCATCCTGGAATCTTACTTTTGCACGTAAGACAAGCAGATGTCGTAGTACAATCCGGCTTTTTAGCTTACGTCGCTTACAATTTTATGGACGCCAGGCTTAGATGATAACCCTTTATGATAAGAGACTGCGACCAAACTTTATCATACAAAAATATAATTTATACAGTTATGTAATTCACGAATTGCTATTTTTAGAATTTTAGTTTTTCTTACCCTTTGAATCTAACCCTCACTTCTTCCTAAAGGTTTTCAAAGGTAACAAGGATCGCAATTCGATTGTGAAGAACATATTCTTAGAGCCTATTGTTACTAAACGGATTCGAATCAAACAGTATTCATGGTCGTCCAGAGTCTGTATGAGAGTAGCAGTTTATGGTTGTCGATATAATGCAGGTAAGCACGGCACTATTCGGCTTTCAAGTAATGTCTCAGTTGAAACTTAAGCTAAATGTTTAGTAATTACATTGTTGACTTTCTTTACATAGTTAATGATTAATTAAGTCAGCTTTTAAATAGGTTTCATCTTCTGGGAGATGGCTGTCTTAAGAAAGGAGCTGCTAGGTGTCAAACCTATCTTCCCAGGGTAAATTTACTTGGAAACGTGACTCCATTCTTCAATTCTTTTAAGTCCCTTTAAACGGTAAAAGGTATTGCCTTATATGTTGATCTTCCAAATTTCAAAAGTCCTTCAATCATAGCTGATGAAAGCCTTCGTTCTGACCATTGATAACCTCTGTTTGGTTTGAAAAGAGAAAACTTTATTTGTCAATATTATTAATATTATCATTTCGTTCGTATTTGGAAAATTCGGCAATCATGCAGAATTTTTTCTTTCAAATGTTGCAAAGCCCTATCCTGACGTCTGTTCAGAAATTACGTTCATTGAAGCACATTTTTTACTATAACTATTCATTTCTTTGTCCACTAAGTAAGTTTTAGTGTGGACTGCTATTGTGTTAGCAAGTTGGAGGCTTTTGGCAATCTTCTATCTACTCTGAAACTCAAACGTCTACCTATACAAGTCAAATCTTTCATCTAGATTCCTGTGCAACAAAGTAACTAAAATTTTTCGTTTCTTATCTGATAGTTTAATTCGGCACAATTCAGTCACGTTTATGTCTTTCTTTTGTTAGTCCAATAAAAGTTGTTGTTAGATTATACTGAGAATTCTTGTTTTTGTTTTTACGATTGTTGTTGTAGCTATGCAATTAGTATTTTAGCGTGTTTTACATGATAATTGATAGTGTGAGATTTTTGCGTTTCATAGATTCTTACAAAACAATTTGGATAGTACGTGCGTTTTGATTGGTCAACTATGAAGCACTGAAATGACATAAGCAATATAGTTTGCTTTCTGCAAGTTGTGAAAAATTACAGTTTCATGAGACAAATTAAACTACACAAACGCGCTTCGTGTATTGTCTTTCTCTTTGTTAAGGCGAAAAATAATGATTTTATAAAAGAAAGAAAACATGTTCTCCGTGCCTTCATCGTCTGATGAAAGCTCGGTAAAGTTTGCGAGAGTTCTCGAGCAGGTGAAACCCTTGACTGAGTCTCGCGATCGGATTTTCAGTGCTCTGCTCATCGAATTCTACCAATAGTTCGTCTTGGTTATCAACAGCTCAGGCTATGAAGGCACGAAGAACATGTCTTATTTCTTAAAAGATTTCAATATTTGATGGACATTTGTATTTTGCGCTTATCCATTGTGTAAGTTATATGTTGGATACACCAAAGTCAGTCCTTAGCTAGATGATAATTGTTTTAATCTAGGCAGTGTTAACTTTGAATTAATTTGAAAGTGAGACAGGCAGAGATGTATTTATTTGCAGGGAACTTTTAAATCCTTGCTTCAAATTACCAGACGACATTCGAAAGACTCAAGTAGGATTTATTACCTCGTTAGATCTATATTATGCCGCAATATTTGTTGTCTATGACACTGGAAATGGAGCTAGTACATATGTGTGTCAAACAATAAGTTGCGGCGTGGCAAGTAAAGTTTGTCACATGCCTACGAGTTTGTCAAGATGGCGGGACGCACCTTTTCCGTGCTCTGTAAACTTATTGTTTTATCTCAATTGTGGCCTGTACTTTTCTGCAATAGAAACTTAAAACTGACATCTGAAAGCATTTCCTTCTGTGACAGACCTGACATTGTTGACCTCTATCTTCCATCGTGGAGTTTTGGTACGTCTTACTTTATCAATTTCAAGTAGTATTCACGAGTGTCAAAGCGCGATCATTTTCGGAACTTGTAAATCCTGCCTGCAAGTCTACTAAACATGGCATAATCCTCCTTGCTCTGCCAAGTAGACTGTACAAGATTGACCTAACTATTCATATGGACATAAAGGGAAACCCGGGACCAGAACGAAACAAAAACAACGCTAGGTCTAGAAATCAGAGTTGTCCGCCATGTTGTTCTCGCCAAACCAATCGCTCAAGAAAACCGTTGTCTGTGCTTTACGCTAATGCTAGAAGTATAGTCAACAAAAAACACCTACTGGAGCTAGAGTTATCAAAAAGGCCTTTCGATATCATAGTTTTAACTGAAACGCATCTTGATGATTCTATATCTGACGCTGAAATATTTGCTGAAAACTATTCAGTATTCAGACGAGATCGAAGTCAAAATGGAAGGCAAGGCGGTGGCATTTTGATAGCAACCTCTGACTTCTTAAATGTCTCACCACGAGATGACTTACTGTGTGATTCTGAAATGCTGTTTGTCGATTTCTACTCCTCTTCAAGAAAGACTCTTACTTTGGGGGTTTTCTACAGACCTCCAAACAGTAATTTAAAACCTTTAGAAGATTTACAAAGTGCACTTAATAATCTCTCTACACCCGAACTTGTGCTTATTGGAGACTTCAATTTGGCCGATTTTGACTGGACCAACAATACGCCCTTGACAGAATCTGACTCATATATGCTGTTAACCGACATTATTCAAGACAACTTTCTAACACAACTTGTTGATCAACCAACCAGAGAGGGTAACATTTTGGACCTTGTTCTAACATCAAATGAAGACCTTATTGATAACTTATATGTTGGCGAGCCCTTCTCAGACCACAACCTGGTGACATTTCAATTATTGAATATACCATATATTCCCCGTCAAACACATAGGCAGGTTTATTCTTACAAGAATGCCGACTGGATACATCTGAAGTCTTTACTAGAGGTAACCAATTGGGACTGTGCTTTTTGGGACGATGACATCAACCTAAACTGGTCCTCATGGAAAGATTTATTATTTGCTGCGGTTAATGAATGTATCCCAATGACAAAAACTAAAAAGAAACCAAACGCTCCTTGGATCACAAAAGAACTACTAATACTTTGTCGAAAGAAAAAACTGCTATACAAGAAAGCTAAAAGAAAAAACAATGAGAGTGCCTGGACAAAATATCGGGATTTGAACAACTCGCTAAAAAGAAAATGCAATCAAGCTCGATGGAAGCATATTAGCGAATTAGCACAAGAGTTAAAAGAACATGGAAATGCGAAACCGTTCTGGAAGTACGTAAAATCCAAGCAAAAAGGTACTAATCATCTTGTATCCTTGACAGCTGGCGAATCTACTCTAACCGACGACTATAGTATTGCTTGTAGTATGAATTCATATTTTTCATCAGTGTTTACAGTTGAGGATTATGCTAATTTACCGGAGTTAGACTATATTGTTGATGAACAACTAGAAAACATTCATTGTTCTACAAGTGAAGTTGTGAAATACCTCCAAGCACTCAAACCGAACAAGTCTCCTGGGCCCGATTACATTCCTTCGCGCATTCTTCAAGTTTGTGCAAATCAACTAGCACCATCAATTACAGTCCTTTTAAATAAATCCTTTTCTACGGGTGATGTTCCAGATGACTGGAAGTCAGCTGATATTTCACCAATTTACAAAAAAGGAAGTAAGCATAAAAGGGAAAACTACCGTCAGATTTCCTTGACGTCCATTGTATGCAAGATTGGCGAAAAAATTGTGCGCAACAGAGTTATTAAGTTCTGGAATGATCTAAACATACTAAATGAACATCAATTTGCCTATCTCAGGGGAAGATCTACTGTCACACAGCTTCTATCCACTTTCCACGACTGGATGAAGTCCAGAAACTACTCCATCCCAACTGATGTAATTTTTCTTGACTTGGCAAAAGCCTTCGACAGACGTTTAAAGATTTTCTAATTTGTTATCTAAGCAAAACTAGAGGCAAATTGGACTACGTGCCATTCAAAATAGACACACCTTGAGGTGGTTTCTCTGTTTCTGGTACCACTTCATTTGGCTCTGCAGTGTCGTCATTTGCTGCTCTGCTAGGAGCTAATCCGCCAGCCATTTTACTATCTTCAAAAGCAGTATTCAAACCTCCTACACTGGCTGTTCTGCTCTCTACTGATGGTGTTTCACACTGAGTTATGCCATTTTGAGAGTCATCAAGCTTGAAATCCTTCAAGTATTGTTTTACCGTTTCCATTTTCTCTTTTGGACTCCCTACGAGAACTTTGGATTTGTTATCTACTGTTTCAAGAAAACAGGTGCACAAGTCAGTGGTGATGTATAGGAAAAAGAATATACAGATAACACTAAGCCATATTTTTTATGATTCCTATTCTTACAGCAGATACTTAAATTTGAATTTGGAAGTTGGAGAAAACATTCAATCAATAAGTAAATTTCAGCCATCACAAGCTGAATGGAGCAGGAGACTTGGAAAGATGAAAGGGGGTGCCATCTTATCAATCAATAGCAAGAAATGATAACTGTAATGAATAATTGGCAGTTGATTTTAATTGTTAATACGAGGTGACTGCGGCCTTCATAAAAACTTTGCAAATGACCATAAATAAGCTTCTTACACTGTATTGAAAATTAATCAATATCAAACAGAGAGCAAAACACTATCTAAAACCAATTTTCGCTGAATATAATGCAATTAAAGCAAGTTAATAAAATTTTAAGTATGGCCCCTCATTAGAGCAAGAGTTATTATAATACTTTCAACCATCATCATCATCAATCCAGTTTTGAATTGGTTTTATCCCCGTAAACAAGGGTGGACGGATTTACCCCACTCTGCCAGCAATCTCTCCCACTCCCACTCTCCATCTCGCTCGATTCTTGCATCCTCCTTCTTCAAACCAACACTCTTACTTTCCTTCTCCACTTGCGATCTCCATGTCTTCCTCAATCGTCCTCGCTTCCTCTTTCCCTTCACTTCAAACTCCAATGCCTTCCTTAAAACATGGCCATCATCCCTCCTAACACATGCCTGTACCATCTCACTCCATTCGCCTTTGTCATCTGAACCACTGTTTCCTTCAATCCCAACATCTCCATTAGGTCCTCTGTCCTCTTTTTCTCCGTCAGTTTTATCTGTGTGAAATATAAATAAAGTGATTTGGTTGAACATTTACAGAAACTAGATTAAGCCATTTAGTAAAATAAAGTTAACTGTCATCATTTAGAATTCTGTGTCAAACACAAGTAGAATCCAAGCTCAGTATGCTAGCAGGAATGACTATGGACCACCATCAAAGAAACAAGCAGGTAAGTTTTGTTTGTTTTGACTTTGGCACAATGCTTTTTTTGAATATTTCGGTATTAAACCTTTAGAGTATTATTGTTGCCAATTGTTTCTGAATTGGATAAAATAGGTGTGTTTCTTTTGTATTAAACTGTTATAAATACAATACAATATATTTTATTCACATTTCATATTTGATATGAAGTTACAAAGAGATTATTATAGATAGGTTTATTTTTAACGTATATTGGAAGAGAAGGGGAAAAAATACTAAATATAGTGGAGTATTTAGAAATGTCTAGTGTCTAAGGTAACCAAAGGTTTAGTTATAAAAGTAATAATGTAAAACTGTTATGATCATCATGTGGCTATAACTGAACTTTGAATATTTGAAGGTGAAAGGATATTTTGTTAGAGACCTTTAGATATGAATACGAGTACAATATATCAATCGCACACACATTTATTCATACAAACTTGTTGTTGAGAGGATGAGATTTCAAGCAAAATTCATCGTCCTTGCTGGAAAAAGTGCACAACTCTGAAAGCTCATATTCATACTTGTACTGGGATCTAAAGGTCTCTATTGTGAATTGACTGAATTAAGATATTCCTTTGGGATAACGAGCTCACTGGAACGTAGAAACTTGTTTGTTAATACAGGGTTGGTGAGGGCCAGTGAAGATAGCTTCTTTTGCTCTTCTGATTTTCCAAGAGTTGTATGTGTCATGTTTTTTTTTTATTAAAACAGTAATCAGGACTGACATAATTTTAGAATGTGTGACAGTTCAGTAAATAAAGTTCTACCTTCTTGATGGAAAAAAAATTCAAGAAGTTTCAACAGTTAAGTGTTTATGGTACGTTTCACATTTTCCCTAGTGTGTTGGTATTAATTTTGATTAACCCTTTCAGTCCCAATTGCATTTTTAAATTCTCCCAACTTGAGCCCATACTTTTCGTTGAACAAGTTTGAGAGAATTTTACTGTTAATCTTCAGTAGTTTGCTTTGTTTGATCAATTCTCATTTTCTCATTACCAAATGTCTTATTTTGTATGTGTTATGTGTTGATAACGGACTGGGACTGAAAGGGTTATGGGAACGTGTAGAGGGATCTGCTGAACTTCCGCAAACCACCTTTTGATTGGCTGTGCCACTAAATGTTAAGTATCTCATGACAAGAAATTTCCAAAAGAACTTCTAAAACAAGCAAGGATTAAAAAATATTTGTCCGGCAGCAGCTCTAACGGCCTGTTTACAGCGGGAGAGGTCATAAGAAGGAACCATGACTGCTATTTTCTGTCGCTACTTCTCAACTTCATTTTGCCAAGCATAAGTTTGATTCAGAGAAATAACTCAATATATTAGTTGTTAGAATAAAAGTTCTGATCATAGTGTTTGGTCAACTTCCAGTCAATGCCAACTCTTCTAAGAGGATCTCACAAATTAGACGCAACTCTAGCTCGATTCCCCACTCACCGAACCATGCAAAGGTTTGTGCAAAATTGTTCATATTAACAGATAGTTGAAATAATTTATATCCGTCAGTGTTCAATGTTCTTAAATTATTTTATTATTGTAAATGCCAATGAATTAAAACAAAACAAAAACAAATCTTGTACGTCTTCTTAATGGATTACTTTTATAATGATTGATTTTTTTTTATTTAATAAGTTTTCCATTTAAATTTGAATCATAAACTGACTAAAGTTGTTTTAATGACTGCAAACACTTGATCACTTTGGTATTGCAAGTACGGTAGCAAAATAAATCTCTGTTTTCTGATTAGAAATAAACAAACTCCAACCTCATATTTCCAACAGAAGAAAAATCGTCAAGCTGTGAAGGACATCCCACTGTCTGAGGCAAGTAAACATGGCACATTCAGTGAATATGCATTCTTTGACAAGGTTCGCAAGGCATTAAAAAACCAGGAGGTGTATGAAAACTTTCTCAGGTGTCTTGTGCTTTTTAACCAAGAGGTGATTTCAAGACAAGAATTAGTTCAGCTTGCTGCAAACTTCCTTGGGTAAGTAAACAAAATGACACTAAATTGCATTATGGAATTTTTCAACAAATGAAATCAATTTAAATTTGGCAATTAAAGCTTGTAACTGTAGTATTTTTAGTAAATGTGACGTTTTTGCCCATTCGTGAGAATAACTGACACACGTTTTATACTTGATTATAAATTCACCCAAAATTTCTTTTAAATTCGTGTTGCACTAGTTTATAAATTCCCTAAAACTGTGTGTTACTGTTTAAACCTAGTTGTATTTTTCTTTGGTCCAGGAAATTCCCCGACCTCTTTACTTGGCTTAAAGAATTCTTGGGTTACAAGGACTCCACTCCTATGGAAACAATGACAAGCTTTAAAGAAAGGACATCGGGAGAATTGGCTCATCTAGAAATAGGTATATGTGTGCTACTTAAATGTCTAACTGCAACAGACCTTTTCTGAGATAGCCAAAGAAAGTGCATTCTGGTCTAGTTTTAGTACAACCATCATCATATTTGACAACATAAACGATAAGTTTTTGTACTGATGCTAGACCACAATACAACATGTTCCCTATCTTAGAAAGGTCTGTGTTGTAGTTTGTGTTTAGGTGTCTGTTCTTCTTCTTTGAGTAGTGCTGAACGTAAACATTATAAATCATAGTTGTTCTTCTTTGAATAGTTTAGTTCCAGACAAAATGATCGAAAGCAGAAGAAAACGACCGTAGTTAGATTAAGATCAGCAAATCTTAATCCTAAATCAGAAGCCACAAAAAAAAAACAATCTTGCAAAACAAATTGTATTCAACTGCCCTCAACCAGAGTTTACAGTAAAATCCAAATGAGATAAGGAAATCCAAAGAAAATGTGTGCTTATTCAAAATATGAAAAAAAGCAAGAGACTTAATAAGAAACATTCCCTTCTTTTGATCTTTTCATATGAATGTAGCATTTTGACGTAGAATTTTTAATGTAAGCTTTTGTTGATGCATTTAATGCAATATTTTAATGCCACATAATGATTATTTTTTTAACTTTCACTTTTGTGAATTTAAAGTTATTAGCATACCTGTGGTGAGTCTCAAAACCCCTTACCACATCCCCCTTGTCTGTTAGGAATATTTACTTTTTGAAACTGGCCTATTTGTTTTCAGACTACTCCTCTTGTAAAAGATATGGTACAAGTTACAGAGCCTTACCTAATAGTTACACCCAGCCCAAGTGTTCAGGCCGAACTTCCCTTTGTAAGGAGGTTCTCAATGACACATGGGTATCATTCCCATCATGGTCAGAGGACACTCCATTTCCAGGAACTCGAAAAACTCAGTATGAAGAATATATCTTCAGGTGAGAAGTTATTGCAGCTGAATAAAGCTAAACACTTTTCAGTCTTTCATGGTAAGAGTAATACCACTTCGTTTATTCATGCTAAGTGTATAACTGTTATGTATCTGGTTTTTAAAAACAACCAAAAAGAACAATTTTTTTGTGTAGTGCTTTTTATTTAAATAGTTTTTTACTTAATAATTATGTATTAAATAGTACTTATAAAATTATAAAAGATGAAAACTTTAAAACCTTAAGTTTCACGCTCGAGGCGATCATCAGACTAAAAGAGTAGTCATTTAGAGTGTTCAAATATTCGTTTAGAAATATGAATATCGTCTAAGGCAAAAAATAGTATTTGTGATGGTCATTTATCAAATGTTATAGGATATTGAAGGTTGTTTGCGCAGAGATATAACTTTTTTCCTTTAACTTTTTCAGCATTTTCTTCAAAATTTTCCTCTAACGAAAGTTTATTTCCTGCTTACCTCACCTGCCTACTCTGGATACAAACGTAGTTGAAATTTTGTTCTCTGAAATGAATTGGTTTTATTACTACTACCTGCACACTTTAGAATTAAAAGTTTATTTAAAAACTATTGAACACCTGGTGGTTTGTTTAATGATTCGTGGTCTCTTAAGAAATTTTAAAGTTACCTTAAATCCAAATTTATTTTTTATTTAACCTGTAGTTGAAATTATTAGAATATTCATTGCAAATTCCTTGTTAATTGTCTGACCTGTGTTTCTTTTTGTAGGTGTGAGGATGAAAGATTCGAGGTTAGTGACCTGATTATAGTTTGCTACTTATTGAGCTTTCTGACAAGTTGAAAATTGAACATTGAAAATTTTTGGTAGTTCTGAATCTGCTCTGTAGAATTTTTTAAAACAGAAAGTTTTATTCTGGCATGCTGATCACTTTTATGCACTAAACAATTGGGGTCACCAAGTTCGTTTTTCAGATATGAACAGGTAAAGTTAAAATATGGGGTGTTTTTGCAGGGCTTTCCTGTTGCCATGGTAACTTTTTACTTCACGAAAACGACTGAATCTTTTTCAGTAATAATTGGTGTTTGATATGGTACCAAAACATTGCTGTTGAATGATAAAGTGCTGTAGTGTCGATCCTTCTAATAATGAGGTCTCTTGAAAGTTGAAACTGGTTTGAGCCACCTTAAGTCAATTTGGTTCCATGCTTTAATATTTAGCTTTGCCTCCTTCACTTCAAAGTGTTGCCTGATCTTCTCCTTTTTTCCTTTCCCAGTAGAATCGAGTTCATGGCTTGGCCGTTTTCTGAGAATTTGCTTGATTCTGCCCCACTTCCACTGTTAAATCTTCTTTATCACTGGCTCCTGAACCGCTTGCTCTCACAGATCCACAAAATTTTGATCTTCTCTGACCATTGATATTGATACGTCTTTGACTAACTTTTGTTGACAATTGTTTTAAGCTTTTGCTGTATCCTCTATGTTGTCTTTTATTTTTCGCTTCCATAATGTAGCAATGGTTTTACACTGGAGTTAAAAGTGAAAAGCTGCACAAAGCCAAAATTTTAAGAAAAAAGCAAAAACTAAAATCATTAGTTAATAATTTTGTTATGAGATTGGCTTAGTGCGGACATTAGTAGATAGAGCTTACAAGTCGGCTGAAACATGTAAAGAATCAAAAATGTTATCCTGTTTCCTTAAACCATTTTACCTGACCAACGTAGTTAACCCAAAGTGGAGCTCGTGCTTTGAGTGGTATAAATCTTTAGGAAATTGAGGTACGCAATTTACAACAGCACAATAAAAAGTGGATGGACAGCTATTATTTCTGGGCTGAGTCCCTCCTCAAAACAATCTAAAATTTAACTTTATTTTAATGTCGATGTTTCTCTGCAGCTTGATGTTGTTCTAGAGTCAAATCTTTCAACGATAAGAGTTCTAGAAGCAGTTCAGAAAAAACTTCAAAGGTACACACTTTCTTCTTTTAAACCTTTTTTGTTTATGTTCTTGATACCTAAAGTTTTCCCTATATCAAATTATAACCTGAAGGCCGTTTAGTCGTCAGGAATTGACTTATAAAGAACTTTTGCTGTTACATTTTATAAAGGATCCATAGCAGGGTTGTAGCCGGAGTTGCCAAAAGAGTAGGGGGAGGCCCCACAAAACACCGCCTTACTCTGATTGCTGTCTCGATCATTCTTATTCTCATGAAAATAAAGCTACAAGCATTTAGAGCAGCCAGCGCATTTTTCATAGCCGATGAAATGTGCCGGTTGCCAGCTTATTTTGACAACCCTGCAAAGGTCTAAACCATTAATAAAATCAACCATGTTTTAACCAATCGTAAATCTTGTTTACCATCTACATAAAGCAACTAATTCTTAAAAACCCAAAAGATAAGGTAAAATGACGTTAACATAAGCAATTGCGAAAGAGAAGATTGCAGAAAGAAAGTTTGATATTTCAACAGGATTCGGACCTGTGGCCACTGCAATACCTGTTCAGTGCTCTAACCAACTGAGCTGCGAGGCCTGAACTAGGAAAGCAGGCTACTTTTAATGGTCCATCAATGCCACTGAGGTATACAACAATTATTGAGAATGAGTTTGTACTTTGGTGTAAACAGTGACGTTGAATGCATGATTTCCGCGGTTATGTATGAAGTTTAGGACCTGTTTTTATGGAGGCATGTGGGTCCAGATATTCCAGATACAAAGACTTATTTATTTACCCGTTTGAGTTATTACAGCTGATCCAAACATACCAGCTCAGTTGCCAACTGAGGCACCAAATAGTTGAGTTTTAGTGTAGTTCCCTGACTTTTTTTATTAAAAATACAAGAAAGTCTATCTACCGCACCCTTTGTGTTATTTGGCATTATATTGTTTTGTTCTCACATTCTATAATTATAGATACTTTGTAGATACTTGCTGGGCCAAATCTCATGTACTACTCACAGCATTTCACTTTTGATAAAAAAAACAGCTAGTTGTATTCTCATATGAATCACATCGTGTCTCAAGATCCAAGATTTTATTAGACATTTTCCGGAGTATAAATATATTTGCAATTTACTTTGTAGAATGTCTGCTGAGGAGCAGCAGAAGTACCGAATGGATGGCTGTCTAGGTGGAACCTCTGAAACTGTCCACAAAAAAGCAATTCAACGGTATTTCCAATAGATCTGATTTTAAACATGTTTATAATGTCTTGCCATTTGAAAGAGTGTAACGTTTTAGCCATTTTAGTAGCAACTAATAGATCAGGTTAATTTCCATTTGGCAATGTGTGTGAGCTTGACACAGTTGGTAAGCCCTTAACATCCAAACAGGAGGCAGTTATTTTTGCATTCCCCTTATTTATGACGACATTGTCATGGACAAAGTGCGTAATCCTAACCACCCCACTTAAGTGGGGTTTACGTTCAAATTTGTGTCATGTTAGTATAGCAACCAGAGACATCCATTGGGGCACAGCCGCAATAGGATACTTTAACCCTTTCAATCCCAGTCAGTTATCAACACTCAACTTCTCCTTACATAATAAGTACAAAATAAGACATTTTGT
>JANCMA020496385.1:0-10508 GCA_024336925.2 Zoanthus solanderi | reverse complement strand
GGGACATGGTATTTTATAACTGAACTTCAAGGGGTCAGGTGTTGTTGCTAATGTTCATGATGAATCTTGTTAGGCCCATCCTACCCCCTTCCTATCCGGCATAATAATGAAGATTCTCTTATGATTTGCATTTTGAATCTGTATTTGCAAAAGAACAACAGCTTTCTAGCACGCAATGACTTCAAAAAATGAAATATAGACTGTACTTCAGAAAGGCCGTGTAAAATGCAGGATGTCAAAAGATCTATCAGCCACAGAATTGATAAAGAAGAATAATGAAATGAATGGCTGATGTACTAAGTGAAATTCAATTTGTCAGTGAACCAGTATGAGTAGGAGTATGGAATAAGCCAGCATCTGCAATCGCAGTCAACTGTACGATGTAGCAAGCAGGGAATACATCTCCAGCACATAGTGCCAACTATTCGTTCATACTCAGAGCTGTAACTAAATTCCGACTCTAACACATCATCATCATCATCATCATCATGGGATCCCTCGTAAACGAGTAAGATTGTCTGATCAACTCTTGTGCGCCCGTTGGTGGCTAAAAAGTCCTATTCGTGAAACACACACTTTGCCACAGACAGGGCAGGTGTAGGAAGCTATATATAGCTGTGGCAAATCAGGGGCAGCATCGCGTTCTTTACGGCGTTGACGTTTTTCTTCCGCTTTCCGACGGCGCTCCTTCTCAAATAGAGTCACACCCTCCCGGACTGCACTTCTCCATCTAGGTCTATCACGTGCCAGATCCTCCCAGGCCGTCAGATCAATGTGGCACGCCTTAATATTTGCTTTAATAACACATCATATCCGCTCATTGACAAGTTAAACTACGGATTGAAAAAAAACAAAACAATCCTGAAGCAAATCATATGACCAAAACATGTTTCAAAAGAAACGATATGTTGGATCTGAGAAGACCTCCGGTCTCAAATATATAAAATATGAACTGTACCTCAGAAAGACCGTGTGCGGCATTTTCGATACGGTCTTTCTGAAGTGCAGTCAAAATATGAAGCCGCTGACCAAAGTGTGTTTGCAAGGGAAAGAACAATATGGCGTCGAAATTACGAACTTTGAATAGTTGTTTCCTTTTCGTTAATATTTAGTCCAAACTACTTTGTGAGCACTCAAATAAAGGTTAAATCTTTTATTCAATATTTTTGACTGGAGTTCCTCTTTAAAGATAGCTGACACACATGCGCCCATGAGAACTCGGAGAGTCAGAAGCTAGAAACTTGACTATCGTCAAGTGTCTGCCTATAGCTGTCGTTAAGTGTCTGCTAGAATAAACACTTACAAGAACTCTTTTTTTTGTTAGAACCATTCCATTATGGAATAAATTACCAGTCTGTATCATTAACGCACCAAATGTACTTAGTTTTAAAGAGCAAGCTACGTGTTTTATTGTGTCTATGTAGATTATTAACAGTCATGAATACTGCTTTTAATTTATGATCTTGTAACTGTACCGCTAGTGCTGGGATTAGCTATGCTATGTAAGCACGAAATAAACTGAAACTGAAACATCTCAATATTTTAATGTAATTTCATTTGCAACAGAAAAAAAATCAAAACTACCAACGTTTTACCTTTTGTTACCACATATCCAAACCTTTATTAACTTTGTTGCTGGGTACTGTTAACAAGCCCCGTTGATTTTTTGAGATTCATTAAAGGTTTTTTAATTTTTTTCTAATTTCTTGTTAGTAGCTGTTACTTAATAGTAACTGCTACACGTTTATTGAAATGATTTCTGACTTGCTTACCCTTTTAACGCTGCAAATAAAAGTTCAAAACATGGAAAATTCGTTTCAAATTCTATTAAGATAGTTTTGCAAAATAAACGCTGACAAATTTCAACATTGTAAAACAGGCTTTATTATGGACAGAATATTGAAAAAGTTCTAAAATGCGCGAGAATGCCTGGTGGGAAATTTGCTCAAATGGATAAATTTCAAATTCAAGTAAATTATTTGGGAGGAATTTAAATGATAATGGCACAATGGCCGCCGAGCTACACAACTCAAAAGATTTGTTTGGCACATTGATGGCCGCCGAGCTACACAACTCAAAAGATTTGTTTGGCACATTGATGGCCGCCGAGCTACACAACTCGGAACACAACTTGGTACAATAACGAATGAGGAACCAAGGAGCACATGCAAAGAAATGACGAAGTTGATGTACACAAAAGCGAGACCCAAAGCCTCTGAAAAACCCGTAGAAGGCGGCCAACTTGCAGTCTTCAGAAACATTCTCGATTTCTCGCGCATGCGAAATTAAATTAGGATGCGTTCTGTCTTTCTACAAGAATGGAATTATATTAGTTAATTAATTTTGAATACTCGGGAGTTGAATGAAAATAGATTCCACGCATCACTGAAGCAGCTTACAAAATGTCTCGTCCCAGTTTACTTTGTACAATTATTTCTTTGACCGATAAGAAGCCTCGGGCCCACCTACCGTAGGTTTGTGGACTCTAGTTATTTCTAGTGAAAACTCGTTGAAAGTAGGATGTTTTAAAGGGATTTAAATTGGTTTTAAAAGGTAAGAAAGCTGTTAATATTTACCCAGTTTTTAAATAAAATAAAAAAGGGTTATTTATTTTCCACGAGTGTTTTTCTGATGAATTTCACGAAAAATTCCAGTTAAGCCCAACTTTAAAAACAACAAAATTCTTTAAAATAACCAAGCATTTTCAGCAAATTACGTCATTCCATCAGCTCTTAATTGTAATCAGAGCAATTGTCTAATTAGCATGTGACCAATACTAACTGAAAGGACATTAGTTAATTAACTACATATCATGCCAAGTTGAGGCAAAAGGGGGGTTCATTACTATAACTACCCCTCATGCAACCACATATCCTTGAACAAATCATGGCTTGCCGTTTTGCTAAAACTTAGTGATATTAATTTTGATGATATCTCCGTCATTATTTTGAAATGTGAGAAAAGCAATAATCACATTAGTGAATGAAAAGGAAGCCTCTTGAATATTTTGAAAATTTTTGAATGACATTTGAGGGAGGAGATAGATTTTGTAAATGTTGTTTTTTAAGTGAAATTTGAGTTTGAGGGAATTTTAGTGAAGTTTGAAAATTAATTTTGGAGTTAATATTTGATAGAAGGCGGCCAAACCGTCCCCTAACCAAAGTTACACTTTTGCAATGGTCTGGAGGGACAGTTTGGCGATAAATTGTCCTCAAAATTCTTCCTACTCAAATACTTCTTTCAACTCCTTCACTATCCACCAAAATTTAGGGTAGAGAGTGGCCTTAAATAGCATAATAAAAGCCTTCTATATTGTCTCGCTTTGAATATGGCAAACTCCTCAACATACTGTAAAGCAGAGACATGTTAGAAAAACAGTGGTAAAATAACAGCTAGAATTTCATCATTATTTACTTTATATAGTATTGAATTTTGCAAGTTTCTTGTTCGCATGTCCTATATTTCACAAGTATTATATTTCATGAAAAGAATGCATTTTAAATTTAGATATACTAGGAATATTTAATACACAAATTTAACACTTAAGGTACATATACATGCAAGTAGGCAAAATCATAAGTCTGAGGCTTCAAAACTAACATTGCATGGCAAACAAACCACTTCTTTTAATTTGTACAGTAGCCATGCTGTAATAGACATTTGGTCTCTGATACCCTTAAAATTCAAATCATTAAATATTTTTATTTTACGATTAACTAAAAATATATTTTCTCAGACAGCATTATAAATAATGTGTACAGCAATATAAACGACATCATATGAGACCACAGCTCTTGCATCATGTCATTCAGTCATATATTAATTATCTTAAAATAAAACAAATTGTAATGTTTTCCATGTACTCTCTGCTACATTTTTAATAGTTTGATCTCGATGTTTAGACTTGTAATTTTCATAGGTATTTTGCAATTGATAAATTTAATTTTTTTCACTTTTTTTTCAAGTGATTTATAGAACTACCACTTACATTTACTTGTTGATCTTAAGAGCTAAATAATTATATAATTTTATACACATAATTTAATATATTAGTCGTCATTTTAAATAGATTTTTCACAGATAAAAATGTAGCTAGATCTCTGCATTGAAAACAATGACATTCAATTTCTTACAAACTTATAGAATTGTTAGCATATTTTCTCACATTGAAGGATTGCACAAATTAAAAACTTAGCTATAGGTTAAATACAGTTTGACTGTGCTGACTTTTACAATCTTTAATAATTACTGTTACAACAACAGCTGAAACTTAAAACTTGATAATGCTCAACTTACATTTTCCGTGACTGATAACAGCTAGTTGTTGTTAACATTGGTACACAACACTCCTGTAAGAACACCTGTAACTGTGATAATATTTTTGAGATATTAAACTGTTGTGATAACACTTTCAAAGTATATAATTATACCCACTGCAAACACTAATAGAAACCATTGAAATATTTCAGGGAATGTTCTTAGGCTGAATTAATTATGAGACCAATCACAAATGGAGCTTTTGTAACATTTCTGTACCAACTGTGTTCCAGATAAAAGACAGGTCTCTTGTCAATAACCTAACAAAGAAGGCTTCCTTAAATCCACCAGATAAAAGTAAAATTTTAGTTAAAAAGTACCAAAATCATAGGAGTGAACCCTCAGATGGTCGACTTGACCTTTTATCCTTTTCCCCATTACCCTCTAAACCCCCCCCATCCCTATTCTCCCCCTCCCTGCTTGCAAAATGTAACTGGAAAGCTGACAAAAAGAGATTTGCATGTTACTGATAACAAGTTTACATATTTACAGGACTTAAAATGATAACAGAAATATTAAGAAATCCGCCAACCTTGAAAAAAGAGCCTATTATTATTGCAGCTGGGTATTTGAATGCACTAAAAGAGATTTGCATGAATTCTGTTAGTTGTTTACAATAAGACCCTAGGTACCCTTTCATTTATCTTAATGACAGATTGCAATTGCATGGTCAGAAAGGTTTTCTAGGTCAGAAAATTTTGACCAAAACAGATTTTTTGGGTTTTTAAAGACACAGGGATTTTTTTAGTTGAGAAAAAACACACAGGGATTTTATTAGGATATTGTATTTTTCATCAATTTACGGCAGAGATTCCAACACTCCCAACTTTTGGTACAGTCTCCCCATCTCCTTATTTTTACCAAAATCTCCAAATTTTCCATACAATTCAACAACACAGGGGAAGAATTTATGAAAAAAGTTGCTTTTAGGTGATAAATACGATACGAGTCAATTGTTATACTAAATGAAAATGAGAGAAAATTTCTTCTGAAATGCATATTTTGACTCGGAGCAATCACAAATATACTTTGTCCCCATCCAGTTGTTTTCGCAATCTTCCCTAAAAGACTTTGGCAACCATTCTCGTCACAAGAGCCAGAACCAGTAAAAATATGATGACCAAAACTTTTAAATTGCACTCAAAACTGCTATCAAAATGATGAATAAGTTATTTTCGAAGACCAGATTTTCAAAAGTTTGTAGGAGGGGAGGGTTGGTGAATGCCCTGGGAAAAATCTTCCTATATTTGAGCTCCAGATGTTGGAATCTCTGAGTTTGAATCAACAGATCTAGAAGCACAATATAATATATTGCATGTGTCAGGTATTATAGGCTTATAATTTCTGATATTTTCTGTATACAATAAGTAGTTTTACATTCTTGACCAAATCCAATTTGAAACTAGCACTGGCATGTTTTACCTTTCTAGGAGAAGATACTAAATAATACAATTTGAAAAAAGTAAAAAAATGAAAGAGGGATTTTTGGGGCATCCTAATAAAAGCAGGGACTTTTTGTATAAAATATGAGCCTCTGTTGGACCCCCCTAGCTGTCATTAAAATATGTGAGGTGGGCTCCTGGTCTCTGTACCTAGGTCATACTCAATATTGACTTCAGTATGACCTGGGTAAATTCCTGAGAGAAAGTTAACCAATGAACGATGCAACAAGAACACAAATTTCATCATTTGTTGCTTGAATTCTCAAATACTAAATTACACTGGACCCAAAATAAGAAACTTTGAGATGCTAATTATATTTTCTATCACTGTATATAGTGTACAATCTTAATTAAGTGCTAGAAATACAAACATTAATGCCAAAAACACATGAATTACCTTAAAATGCCACATTAAAAGCCTCGGCTTATATAACTTCATAAGGGTTTTGTTGGTGGCCTTGTAAACAGGGGGAGGGTGGGAGCTTACTATATCTGGGTGGTTGTGGAACAGAGAGATAAAACGTATCTGAGATATGATTTTAAGCTAATAACATACACAAAATCTGTGTCTTTGTGCCTATAACTTTCAATTAAAAACTTTCAATTGGTGTTTAAAAAGAAATAAATAGAATGCACTTATACTGTAAATGAGCTTATAAACAGGGAGGGGCTTATTGTATCCAGAATAATATCTTCTTTGGCAAATAAAAGAATAGGCTTATATCTGAAGGGTGCAAAAAACCAGGAGGCTTTGTTGTGGGATTTTACAGTATTAGAAACTTGGGAAAAATCTTAACACAATTTCCCCCTCTCCCATCTAATTTTAGTAGGCCTCCTTGCTTTTAAAATCTGCATTTGAAACTAACCTGTTGTTTTTAATGCTAAAGTTCTCACAAACAAATCTAGGTTAAATTGAAGACCCTTTTTTCCCAATAAAATGAGCTTTTCAAAACTGGAAGCCAGTTTGTATATAACTTAACCGACTTGTGTTAAAAAAGGTTTTGATTTTGGTATTTATGTTATTACCATACAGGCCCGGTGGAACATGGGGAGCTGGGGGGCTGCAGCCCCCTCACATTTTTGGCCTGTTACCATAAGAACGTTTTGAAGTGTTTTTGTAGTGTATTGTACATTGAAACACTTAACTGTTATAGAACTAATATGGGACAAATTTAGAAAACTTGGTACAAGTTTTGAAAATTAGAATTTCGATCTTTTAAAACTTTTGTTCGAAACTGCACAGATTCAAGATGGTGGCTCATGAATTCACGTTTTGAGAGTATTAGTGATAAGTAATTAATTTTTTTTTTTTAAAAACAGTAGTTAGAAAATGAGTTCACTGAGTGAACGCCCCATTCACGTTTTGACAGTTCGAATTTTAATAAACAATTTTTTTAAATTATATATTAAGTAGATATAAAGTTTTATGCAAGGAAGCTGAACTTGCAATTTTTTTCAAGTTTTTAATTTGCGCGAGTAAACTGACGCAACCAGCGCTTGAAGACAGTGGTAAATGCAGTGGTATAGTTCCAAGTCTCAAGATCGTAGCAAATTTCTAAAAGAAAAGTCTTTGTGAAAGCGAGGGCGTTCACCTGCTGTACGAAGGCTCGTGGATTTAGAATAGTTTTCCACGTTTTAGTGGCTTTGAAAAGAAAGTCATCTACAAATGTAAAAACTTTGTTTTAATAAGGAAGACTGAATATTATATAACGAACTTGCCTTTTTGAATTCACATCCAAATTCGTAGACAAATTTAATCTTGTCCCGAGCGAACTCGAACACGTGGCCAGGAACTGGAGAGAAAATAAAAACTACTTTCAACAACTTTTAACTGTGAGCTTGTTAATAATGTTAATTAATTTTAACAAAATATTTCGAGTATAAAACATATGGTGAGTTTCCTAAAGAAGTTTGCACAAACATGAAAAGAATAAGAGAAACTTACTTTAACTTTGAGTTTCATCACAGACTTTAATATTTCGATACTTTTCAATATCTTCAATTTAATGAATGTCAGAGTTATTCGTGCTTGACTCAGTAAGTTCTGCTGAGTAATAAACTGTTTAACTTTGCAACTCCTCCGTTACCAGCCGGTAAATTAAGATTATATTGCTCTAACGAAGTAATATTTCTCGAAACTTCACCTCTTTCTTGACTAGAAACGCCAATGTCAGCCAACTTGCACACCATTTGCAGCCAGCGCCAAATTGCTCGCAGCCAATCAAAAGGCAAGAAGTTTTGATACATTTTCCAAATATAGTAACTTGTAAACACCATGCCAGAATGGAATTCAAACCATTTCAAACACTTATGCGTGCAAGCATAAAACATGAACTAATTAACAACGTTTCTGAAAAACCTAGCGAACTTGGATTTATTATACACAAGAAAAAAAAAATTAGGATTTTTGAACTTAAAATTAATGAGGGCGAGACCAGTAACGACGGCAGTTCAGTATAAAATACATTTCTTGATTTTTTTTTCTTTTATTTAAACTATATCAATCTTATATTTGAACTTGCACAAAGAATGAGAACAGTTCAGCCTTGTTACTAAATTCACGTTTTGCACATTGCCTAAAGATTCGCTTTTCCCTGTATCAGAGAAGGCGAAAGTTGGCAACTTGTCAAATTAGTACATTCCAACATTCAGCTATTGCAATCAGTAATTAAGAACTATTGAATGTTCTTTCTTTATATCAATCTAGTCGCCGTTTCTACCTTTATACTAAAACCAGGAATGAATGAGGAATGGGGAATGAACGTTTTTAATTTTTTAACGTTTATTTATTTTTGGAAAAAAAAAGCATGAGAGGAGCTTCTCGAATGCTCTCCAAACTTTTCAAGTGCATCCATTAAACTCGATAGATGCACAGCTAAATCATAGATCATTTCTTTTATAACAAAGCAGACTAATCACACTGCAATTTATTGAGTCCTTATCTTAATTTCTATTGTTTCACACCAGCGGCAAACCAGTGTTTCAAGTAGTTTTTAATGGAGAAATAAACACATGCATTAACTTTATTTCACACAGAAAACAACTGATTGAATGCATAATTCTCCTAAATAGAGTTACTGACAAACGCGCATGATTATACGGTCTCAATCATGAGAAACGATCCCGTAAACCATTACAAACCAGTAAACATTATTCTAGAAAGTGAGAAACCCTCAACTCCGCGAGCGTACAAACTTGCTTGCGTCATTATTTAGTTACACGCCATGCATATGTTCAGATTTGGTGCACGCTCATGCCATACAAAAAGGGCGCACGGATTTTCCATCTATGTTTATAAAAACGTTTTAAATGTTTTTAAAACGGTTTTTGAAAAAACCTTTTTGTTAACCTTTTAACAAATTAAAAAAGTTAACGTCTTTTTTAAAGACGTTAAAAAACGTTCATTCCCCACTCCTCATTCCTCCATGGTTTTAGTAACATCTCTTGTCGCATTGAATTGAAGTTCCTTCACTCACTTAAATAAATCCCGGGGTAAACCAACGTGGCCATAGTGCCCAATATAGTGGCTTCGAGTACTGAAATAGCACGTTTGTGCTTTTTATACTCGAGTTCATCTTATATATAGCCGCATCCCACAACCTTTGCGCTTTTACCATAAATCCCGGGATACTTTATCAAAGGTCATTTTTTCTGATATTTATAAAATTTTCGGGGTTGAACAAAAAATTAGTATGATTAGACTTACAAAAGCAAAAAACTTTAAAGTCGAAACAATTTTTACCTTTTACAAAATTCGTAGGTCTGAATGGGCTGGAATTTTGTACGCAGACTATGCGAATTCGAATGTTTTTATAATATATAGTAAGCAAGCATTTACATGGTCATACAGTTCCCGTTATATATTAGAGTTAATAGAGTACATTGTAGCCTTTCATAGATCTGATCCCACAGCCTACAATGTACTTAATTTATAAAAGTACGCTAAATTGATCGATATATCAATACCTGAATTTTGTATTTTAACGTTTTTCGTCACCCTAACCCTAACCCCTCCCCTCCCCCCCTGCGTTAATCGGTACCATACCGATTTTACGACGCCCCTAAGTCGACTGAATAATATCACATAGTTTTATTTGATGTTTCAAACTAAGAAATAAAATGTGGCAGCACTCTTCATCAGCCAGATACAATGAAATAGAAACTCTGTATACATATAAACGTCACGAGTCCATGGCCACATGTGAACGTATATTTCTTTTACAAATTGCCTAGCAATAGGAACCCATATGCTCCTGCTAGTAGGTAGGTTCTAATGAAAAATAGTGCTGGCAAATTGGGCTGAACATATTCTTAGATAGGAAAATTAAAAATTATAGTTAATAGTAGCAACTTATATGCTTGCTTTTTTTCAGTTCATAACAATTTTTTTTTCATGTTAAAAAAATGTATTGTTGAATGGCGTCTTACCTTGGTAAACATGCCAAATTGAAATATTTAAACAGTGAAATGCACAAACTTGAAGTGGAATAGATTTTAACTGCAACATAACATTGCTATAATAAGAACCGCGAGCTGAAAACTTATCCTTAGCAAAATGGTTCTTACATGAAGAGGGGTTAAGAATTCCGTAGGCTATTAACAGGTTCTTAAAATTTAGTTCCTTATCTGAGGGTGTTAATTGTTTAATTTTGACATTGATTCATTTGTTTTTCTAGATTGGGATATCATTTTAGGTATTTTGTCTTTAAAGAAAAAGGGAAGTTGGGGGGGGGGGGGGTGGGGGGAGAA
>JANCMA020496278.1:0-10509 GCA_024336925.2 Zoanthus solanderi | reverse complement strand
TTTGTGGCTGGTTGATCTTCTTAGATCCTACGTGAGGCGGCATTTTGTTCACGGTATTCATCAAGTCTATATTTCTTTTTGTTATCACGAAAAGACACGCATATTGGACACTTAATCCATTATTTTCTTTACTATCTTGCATCTCCAAATGGGTATGATTTGAAGTCAAAGGCATCCTAAAAACATTTACGCGAGTCTTGGTGATTGATAATTATTCTTTTCGTACACGTCTTCTGCACGTTTCCAAACCTGAGCCACTAAAAGATCACGTGGAATATTCCAAATTTCGCAGCTCAATAAGAATCTTTTGAATATCTTGGGACGAAAGAATTCTAAACATTCTTTTGTTTACGCGTGACATTCTGATCCACCACGATAGCTCTTAAAGCTAAAGCTCTATGAGCTAGAAAGATGCAAGGAATTTCTAATATGAAAGGATAGGATACCCTATATAGGATAGGGTAGATAGGGTAGGGTAGATAGGATAGGGTAGATAGGATAGGGTAGATAGGATAGGGTAGATAGGGTAGGGTAGATAGGGTAGGGTAGATAGAATAGGGTAGATAGGGTAGGTAGATAGGGTAGGTAGATAGGATAGGGTAGATAGGATAGGGTAGATAGGATAGGGTAGATAGGGTTGGGTAGATAGGGTAAGGTAGTTAGGATAGGATAGGGTAGATAGGATAGGGTAGGTAGATAGGGTAGGGTAGATAGGATAGGCTAGATAGGATAGGGTAGGGTAGGTAGATAGGGTAGGGTAGATAGGGTAGGGTAGATAGGATAGGGTAGATAGGATAAGGTAGGGCAGATAGGATAGGCTAGATAGGATAGGGTAGGGTAGATAGGGTAGGTAGATAGGGTAGGGTAGATAGGGTAGGATAGATAGGGTAGGGTAGATAGGGTAGGGTAGATAGGATAGGGTAGATAGGATAGGGTAGATAGGGTAGCCGGAACGAAACCTGTTATTTACTTAATCTTCAATGCTCATTCTAAGTGATTGGGAAGGGGGAGCCTGAAATCTAGGATTTTTCAGGTTTTTACTAAAAGCCTTAATTACGCACTACCATACGGCAGTACCTTATTAAAAATGCGTCAAAAATTTTGGCTGAGGACAAACAAACAAAATTCGGTCTTAGCACTTCATTTTGGGATTAGGTTTACATAATTGTTAAGCTTGGGAAGTGGAGTAGGCAAGTAATTTAATAAATAGTTGAAAATGTAATCTTAAACATTGATTCAAAGCGGGTGATCATATTTAACCGTTCAACAGCTCTTGACTTGACGGCAGGTAACACACCATAACTGTCTTTAAATTTTCGTTAAAAGATAAATTTCATTTGTTAATTTGTTTGTGCGTTGTACAGAATTTCAACCGTGAATAGCAGAATGAAAAATGTTATCTTGGCCGTTGTGTTCTTTGTTGGAATACATATTCCTCTAACCGGTAAGAAACTGAATGAAACAGGCTCGAATCAGTGTATAGGGATATCACGCAATGTTACAAGAGAGCTAAGTAACAAACACTAGCATTTCAAACTAGTATATTTTAACAACTAAAGACATTTAAACATTGTTATCAAAACAGGAACATTTGTCACCGAGTCAATTAGATTTAGGAGGAAAATTTACAACAGATGAAAGCAGAAGCAAAGATTTCACATTGCCAATCACTCAGCATAAAGACCAAAATCTAAACATTGCTCTAACCGATTCACATCAAGTCCACCAATACTATATATATCTATATCTATATCTATATATCTATTTATATATATTTATATACTAAGTACTATAGAAAAAGAAGGGAGGACTGAAATAGTTGCGTGAGTAAAACAGGTATGGTACTGTAGGCCTAGGAATGAGAAAAGAATTAGAAAATGATTAGAACAAATGTTTAGACTGCAATACCTACTCACAGGTGAAATTAAATTTCTCTGCAATATTTTGTCTTAGGATCTAGCAGCGTTTTGATCAAAGATGACAGCGGGTATAAAGTGATCAACTCAGTGAAACAGACCACAACTGTTGTTCAAGGTTTGCGTAGGTTTATCACTTGGAGTTATTACGTTACCAAATCCCTGGTGCAAAACTTTGTTCCTTCCATATTAAGTATCAATTGACAAAATATGTGAAAACAATTAAGAGTTACAAATACTGTTAAAATTGCAGTCAGGCATATTACAATTATAAAAAATTATTAAAATATAGGTTCTTAAAATCTCCAACGTTTCGGTAGTAACTTGCAGGGAACGATCATTTAAACATTCCATACATTTACCATCTACTCTGCATACAGAACAATGCAAACAAATAGTTTACATCTGCATACTTGTTTATTTATATTCGAAGTTTTACGAATTTATTAACATTTACTCCTTAATGAAGGTAGAAGTTACTACCGAAACGTTGGAGATTATAAGAACCAATATACATCTTAAAGTTAGTGTCAAACATTTTAATATTTTTTTATAATTAGAGTTACAAACAAAAACTAACACAGTTAAAAGTGCTCAATGCAGGAAAGCGGTTAAAATATTAAATTGTAAATACACGTTTAAAAATTTAAAATAACTTGAGTTTCACGCTCAAAGACAGATAAAAAGTGTTTGGTAGCAGATAGAGTTTTTATAGAGTTAGGGCGGCTTGTAATTAGCGGCGATAAACTTGTTACCATTACGGTATTTGGTAGCATTTGGCTTTTTCCTTTGCGGCTTTACGAAATGAAGCATTTTGTTAACTAATTTATAAAGTCGTATTGACTCAAGTACACGCTTTTGCTTTTGCTCTAAAACTTTATAACTGTTAAATGACAGGCTAGACTTTAGAATACCCCGACACTGTCGTTAATGACATGGTGATTTATTCTGCGCATTCGTCGTTCGCTAAAAACAAATGCGCAGATTTATATTAACGATAATGTCGGGTATTCTAAAGTTGCTCCCTAGTTTCTAATGAGAACAACTTTAGAATACCCCTACACTGTCGTTAATGACATGGTGATTTATTCTGCGCATTCGTCGTTCTCTAAAAACAAATGCGCAGAATTATATTAACGACAGTCTCGGGGTATTCTAAAAATGCTCCCCCATGGCTGCTAACATTTGTGAATTTAAGTGGTAATATCCACTGAAGACGTGGGCTCATAGTGTCCATTTTAGTTGCTACAAGTACTTAGTAAATTTTTTATTGCCTCACGAATAACAGTACCTTTAAAGTTAATAAACTAATAATCTTCTTAGGGACGGGGGAAGGTATTCTGAATTGATGAGGGCAAAATTTAGTCCATTCAGACTACTGTCACAAAGGAACAGCTGACACCTGGTGTCGGATAATACGTGTGACAGTTTTACAAATGGATACGTTTTGCACCGTAGTGAGAAGAATTTTCGAACTGACGTTTCGGACTGTAGTCCTTCGTCGGACTGTATGCCGACGTGTCAGTCTTCCAATTTTTCGGATGATGAGCGATGACCAGTTGTGTCGTCATCCAGTGTTTGTGGCAAGTAGAATGAGCACATTTTGTATCTCTTTGTAACATGGAGGGATCTTCGTGTATTCTCGAAACGATATTTAAGATCAGTTTAGAAATTTTTTTTGAGGAGGGGGGGAGGGGCATGCCCCCCTGCCCCCAGTTCCACTGCCCATGCTTGTGGCTAATAATAAATGTTTTGAATTCATTTACTTTTAGCATACTGTGTTGCGTTCCTGAATAGCGTTTTTTAATGTTTCATTTCATCTGGAGCATTTGAGGGCTTTAATAAATAGTTGGAAGAAATTGTATTGCTCTGCGGGAAGGGACATGCTTGTGTAATCCATAAGAAAAACGCCGGTGCCACCTGGTGCTACGGTAGCAGTGTCTAAAATGATAGTCTGAAAAATAACTACAAAGTTCGACCACATAAATGTAGTTACTTCCTCGGTATGGTGCTGGGTCTTGGGCCCGGAATATCAAATGACTAGTGAATTATCGAATCGTTCCGTTTAAATCTTCCGATCTGGCATAATTTTGTGCTACTATGCAGGTCATCTGAAAACAAAATAGCTTTTTCAAAACTTGATGGCTTGTTACCTGCGCTGTAAACACTATACCACCACTGTAAACAGTTTAGAGAGCCTCTACAGCAATTTTAAAGGAGGCGGACGATTTCGCAACGAAACAAAACAGCGTGAACAAAAGAAACATTTTCAGAACTCCGTCCAACAGAATTTAAATTTCTGTGTATTTAAACTGAAATCAACAACAAAAAGCACGTGACCGCTTTTTGAATTAACCTGAAAAAGATACACTATTTGATCTGCAGTGTTTCTATCTTTTAGAACTAGCTTATCGTAGCGCGAGTTAAAAGCGATTCAGCGAAAAGAAGCTTGATAGAAATTTTCAAAGGTTTGCTTTGACCTGATCTCTTTCTGCATTTATGTTCCTCCTTTGCCATTTTTTTTTTTTTTATCAAAAGAATATAAATCTACTCGTTTAGTAAAGCTAAGTATATATACATGTATTTCTGAGCTCGAATGTTTGACCAAAATTAAGTAAACGTGGCGGCGAAAACACAACTTGATAAAAACCATGCAATATGTTGGGTGTTAGGAGAACGTAGACCCGGAAATCGAAGATCCTTCGGTTATTCACGTCAATACGCTAATGAACTGTTGCAAAAATTAAAAGAAGTTGTTTTCTTTATTTTCTAGCAGCTTTATATTGGGACGTTTTTCGAATCTTTGGACTTCGTTTTCCTTGTCTTTGATTTCCGGATCTTTGTTTTCCGGGTCTTCGTTTTCCGGGTCTTAGTTGTCCGGATCTTGATTTTCCTAACACCCCAAAATGTTTCCCATCTCTACATTCAATTCCAGTTTCGACTTAAAGCAATCGAAAGACAATTCATCATTCTGACTTATAAATTTTTTTGTGTTTCTGTGGCACAGTTAATGTTAGTTTATAATGTTTGATTGTATTAGTTAAAACTCAAGTACAACTTAAAGTTGAAACTTTTGTAATTATCGTTGTGTGTATAGTGCAAGCTGACGTTTGAATCGTTAAATTAACAGTAGTTCAGGCAACTCGAGCTTGAACACTTAATGGTCATCGTCGTAAGAAATCTTTAATATTCCTTCGTCATGCCGAGTGCAACTGAAAATACGCTATAATTCAATAAAGTCGTTTTTAAAACTTACCATGGGCTTCTTTATGAGTGCTGAGCTTAATTAAATACTAGATTCTGCTATGGCTTGTGTTTTCCAAGCTCAATGCCATAAATCTGCGTCCTTCACTACAAAAACAAAAGTTTTACCAGCCATCTGTTGACAAAGCATGATTTCACTCAGCATGATGGATACAACTCGGTTGGCTGCATGTCTTCCAACTGCTTTGATTCAAACTATACTCTAAATTAAATTAAAACAATGCAATTTTATATTTAGTGTAGCGAGTTGCACAGTGGCATTCATTTGTTAAAACATTGCTTACAAAAAATTTTTTTTAAAATAGATTCATAAATATGATGTTCATTAACGAATTTTTCAGAAATATCAAATTAAAATGCGATTGCGACAAAGCAAACTTCCTCTGAAAAAAATGGAAACGCAATTTTGTTCGTCTATTTGTTTTATAAAAAAAAAACAACCAGGAGATATAAAAAATTGTAAACAATTATTTTGTCCAATATCTAAAGCTTTTAATTAAAATTTTCACAAGTTTGTTGTTCTCTGTGATATTTTAATAAATGTTCTCTTTTGTACTTCTGTCCTTGTAAACAAACCATCTCACAGGTTAAATATACTTTTGGTGAATAGCTGTACAAACTAGCGGTAAACGATATGGTCGTAGTTAAGAAAAAATCTGGAGTCAAAACATCTTGTGAACAACTGTCAATGCCGACATAACTCATTAAAAAAATAACCCAACTGCGTTTGCACCCAACATTTCTTTATTAAAACAGAATCATTTAAAGTTGGATCAGAGATGTTTCTTTGACAACCTTTTTCAAATTGTAATATCTAGTATATCAATCAGTTGTTGAATATGATATATGGTATATCCAAATTATAAATACAGCACGCCCTTAAAGAGTAAATCAGTGAATGGTTTTCGAAAATATTTTTCTTACGACAACAACCAGAATTGAGTCCTATTTAAAAAAACTGAATGATAATATTTTGAAGCAATTTTTATGTTAAAAGAGGGCAGCTGAGAACATTCGGCCGCTCGATCAAAAATCGAAACATTCTAGATTTGGCTAACTCAATCTTTTACTGAAACCAAACAAAAAATGATTTTATTTTTTCTTTTGCTAAGTCGGTGTTTAAACGTGCAGTGGAGCATTTTCTTGATTTAATGTCTGTTTCTATATTAACATACTAAAAATGAAAATGTTTTACGAGAGTGTGAAAATACCCCCTCGATGGTCACTGCCTCAAATTATATGTTTTTCAGTATCAACTTCTGAAGCGGTATTTTGAATAAACTTAAAAGTTCCTTTTTCTTAATATCGCTACAGAGGTATTTAAAGAACTAAAAATGATACGCATCGTTACTATTTTGAAAAACAGCTTATAGTGAGTTGCTATCCAACCACATCAGAGTACACAGAAAAGCAGTGAAATTAACGTGTGAAAACAAGTAGATAACAAAGTGACAAGCAATCAAAGTTTGACTTCATTGACCTCGCGTACCTGATAAACTGGTATGTTGTTTAAAACAACACGAAAAAGAACCATTTGACTTCGAATGACATCGTTTTTACAATAATTTGAAGAGACTCGGCTTAAGGGGACAGAACTGTTTCATCAAGAAATTGTTACTATCAACCATTTCAATAATGAAATACACAATAACGAAATAATAGTTTTAATGTGAAATAACTTTGTTTTTCATTTTTGTTGTGTGGGCTTTCAACGCATCATTGGGGAAATCGCCATCTTGAAGTGATCTTGTCAAAAAAAGTCAGGAATCTGCATATTTTCGCTCCCAAGTGTTCGCCACTATAAAACAAACCAATTTCAATGATTGTAAATCCGGTGTTCAGTAAATCTGGCAAAGGGTTGAATTTCATTTTGAAAAATTAAACTGAAAATTGATCAAAAATGTCGCAAACTGCTTCAAACGAAACCCAAACTTCAAACTTGTTGAAGAGGCGAGAAATCTTCTGGACGTGCGTCGAAAAGCCCGCCAAATCATTTGCGTGTATAGTGTGATAAGTTACAACTTTCGCTGGAGTAAAAGCTCAGTAAAAACCATTTTGGTTCATATATTCAAAAATTTGATGTTATTGAAAATTCGACCATATTTTAAGCGCTGGTTACACAAGTCACAAACTCTATCTATTACCGGAAAGGAATAACGATGAGGATGTAAGTGGATTATCTATGATTTGTCTAAGATTTTTGAATTTCGTGTTTTTCGATCTGAAATAGCCATAGGCATAGAATAATCTTCTTTAACTCATGTTCCTAAACTCTGCATTTCGTAACACTTTCTAAACAAAAAAAAAGGCAGAATTGAAATAAAATCAAAACTTACTTTTGTGGCAAGTACAGAGGCTCGCTTAACTGTTTTATCTCTGGTTAGTAGTTTGATATGGTGTTTTATTACAAACTCAATTTTGAAACTGAAACATCAATCATTTCGAAAAGATAGCATGCAAATAAACTTTTGAATTGTTTTTAAAAAACGAAACATTTTTTGGTATAAGTATTCTAGGTGAATGCTACAAAGTAACCTAAAACGGATCAGAAATTTTAGCCCGAGATCTCCAACACTTCAGTGAGAAAGACATACTTTTTAATAACAGTAGCTTTTCCAACACACTCCAAAAACGTCGCAACAATGTGAGAGAACGTGACCGCATGTCCTTTATTTGCAAAGCGGGCAAAGGTTTTGGAACGGAAGTACATTGCATTGTGGGATAGCAGAACAAAGAAATCTATTGTTTTTTTTTTCGACACTCGCAAAGGGTTCTGGAGGAGTCTAGTTGATTTATGTCTCAATTTTGACTCCCTTCTTGAAAAAGCATGGAGCTTAGAAAATAGCTGGCATTTAAAAAATAGAAATTTAGTAATAGTGTGGGCCTTGGAAAACTTAATTGCAATTGCATGGCTTAACTGTTCAAGATAGTATATAATACAACACAAACAGTTAAAACCAGAATATAAGAACACTTGGATTACGAACACTCAGGCTGAAATTTGGTCAAAAAGATACCATATACATAAAAACACATTCAGCGTGAAAAATGAAAAATGTTCTTATATAAAAAAATTGCCTTTTGTGTGAATTAGAAACAGCAACCAACATATGAGGCAACTAGTAACAACAACAAAACTTTGAATTTGATGATGACAAGATTTCACCCCAAGGCTTAGACAATTATCAAATTTGTTATCTACATGCTCCCTAATTAAGTTTAAGAATTTGTTGAGTTTTGCCGAGTATAATACAAGAAATGCTAAATTTCCCCAAATGTAATGCTAGTTAAGTTCAATTCATTAGTTTATTAAAGTATTGCGTTTGCACTCCATTGGTTTCATCGATTGATAGTGTACGCAGTACTGTTTTCTTATATATAAATATGCAGTGCACTTTTGAGTTTAATTAAGAACTGACATGTTTTAGCAGTTACAACTGCCATCATCAGAGCGATACAAGACTGAGTGGAAACAAATTTTATAGTGAAAATAGTGAAAAGTAATCATTACATCAATACAAAAAGTAATAAAAAAGCTTCAGTGTGGTATGTTTTACCTTTGTGATCTAGAGAAGGCTTACACAATTAATATGTAGTGCCTCCTTTATCCTGATGCTGAATTTAGTGTTGGCAGAGTCAATTATAGAAAAGCTTCACTATCGAACATGCATCACTGCCCTTGACTCACCCAGGTGTTTAAAAATGTTGAAATTTTTGTCTGAACAAAGATGTTCACGAACGCGTGTCAAAAAGTGACGAAAAGTTTCACCTATGTAGCAAGCGTTACAGCCCGTACAAACAAACTTGTAAACGACACGAGATCTTGATCCTTTGGCTTTGGGAATTGATTCTTTAGGGCTGAAAAAGCGGCCAATCTTAAAGATGGTGAAAACTATTTGAATATTTTAAAATATTCTTACAATAATGTTTGGCTAAAGAGTGTAGTTGTTTTTGGGCCAGACTAGAGCAAGGACCAATAAATGGCAACTTATAACAGAAAGTTGTAGGTTTATCTTGCCATTATGTGTACAAACAGATTCAGGTTTTCTTAGTTTGATGTTGAGATACCGATTAAGGTACCGATTAAGGTAGATTTTTTCTAAGGATATTAAAAACCCTCTGGATGTCTGAATTGAGCCCAGACCAAGTGTTGTTTATCCTGTAGGTCCGGTCTAAAAGTATTCTGATGAGGCCGATCTTATAACAAAAATGCACGACACTGAAAAAATTGGTATATAAGAAGACCTGTGTAAGTGGTCAGTTTTGGAAAACAGAAGTGACGGAAGTGGCTAGGTTATTGTCAACTAAGACATCCAGAAATGAAATTTTATGATCTATTTTTTTTTTCGAAAGTAAATTTGATACTGGGATGTCTACTATTTATAAAGTGAAAAAACTTTACCTCTGTTAGAGCACACTGATCCACTTGCCATTTCTATTGTTTCAACAGCAGTTTGTGTTCGGTTATATACTTTGCTTATCTCAGACTAACAGCAGTCTGTCCAATCTTGGAAAAACAGTTTTTCAGGCGCCCCATTAATAAGCAGTCTCTCTTTAATGTTTTTTTGGTTTGATATTGAAAGTTCACTGATTTGTTTGTATTCATTTTCAGGGTTTTCCAACAGAATTTTTTTAGTGCTCAGTAAAATGCATGAACAAATTGTTTGATTTCGCTGTCGTGAATGATTTAAGTTTCACGATATTCAACTGGTAACAAAATTTTAAAATGGCTTGCAGTTGCTTTTAATTTGTGTCAGAAATATTACTATATTAAAGCTTTTTTTGTCTGGATATTTACTTTTAACAATATTTAATATTTCTTGGTTGTATAACGATAATCTATAATAAATAAACACTTCTTGGGCACAATGGAAATCACATGCGTTTTATTATTATTGCTTGTGTTTAACAAAAGAAGCTTAAATAATTATCCGAGAACAAAATGTGATGGTACTGAAAAGCGCAATGCTTGTGGGATGTGGCTGTAAAGATGAACTTAAGTATGGTTAGCACAAACGTGCTAGTAGCTAACTTGAAGCCACTGATTTGGGCATTATGGCCACGTTGGTAGCGGGCTTTACCCCTTTAAAATGGCCAACGTGGCCACAGTCCTTTCCTTTACTTAATTTACGTTAACGATATGTGCAATGTATCGAACACTTTAGATTTTATTCTTTTCGCTGATGACACGAATATCTTTTTCTCTGATAATAACATTGATTATCTTGAAAAAACTGTAAATGAAGAACTCTCTAAGCTAAATAAATGGTGTGTAGCTAATAAGCTATCTATAAATTTTAAGAAATGTAAATGCATATATACTTTTCAA
>JANCMA020496169.1:0-10509 GCA_024336925.2 Zoanthus solanderi | reverse complement strand
TCCAACATTTATGAACTACAATCCCTATTAAAAATAGTAGTTCCTTTATAAAAGAAGGCAAGTTTTGTATGTTCCAACTCTTGTTTGAGTGAAACATTTACAAATATTTTCCTTTGTAACTTGCAACTGAAACTGAGTGCTATATGTTTTATAAAAAGTAACTTCTATTCTTTGTTAGGCTAGACAGGATCCATATTGTTTCATATCTGTAGATTAGGCCAGCTCAGTCTAAAAAAAATCATTGCTCTTACCAAACTTGCTGTATGATAAAGCATATTTATGAGTTTTAACCCTTTAACAGGGGTTTCATCAAGGACTGGGCACCAGGCAAATTGACTGGCTGTGAGGAAGACTTTTTTTTGCCCAACTGATTTCAGCATCTCTTCAATTACAGAGTTTTAAAATTTTTAAGGCTTTCCATAAACTTTGCCCGGGTATAAATGCCCTCCTGCTCCAAACCTAAATGAAACCCCTGCTTTAAGCCCTAAATAATTTATGTCAAATGATAAATTCCTAAATTCTCCCAACTATATCAGTTTGTCATACTTAACAAGCAGTTTTGGAAATAGTATCACATGTCGCTCCATTAAGGTAATCTGTGACAGTTTTTGGATTCTGAATTCCATGATGTGGAACCCAGATCCAAGATAATGGATTTAAGATTCCACCTTCAGTTAGTGAATTCCAGCACCATACCATTTGTTATGTTTGTTAGTCTGCACTCCTCCCATACTATGATCAGCTGACTTGATTTGCCCCAGCCTTCCAGGCACATGTATTGTTATTGTTATCTGCCATCTTGTTTTTGGCAAGTTTATTATTACAAGATTAAAACCGTTTGTTGCCTTTGAGTTTTGGTTCTTGTGCTGTGTTATTTTATCGACTGGGGTGGTGGCAGCATTCTCGATATCCACGTTATCTAAAAGTAATCAGAGATCTATGAAATTCCCAAAGTCTTACTCTTCACATCTCGAGTCAGAGAGAACTTCACTGGATAGCCCAAGCTCAAGCCATGTCAGCTACTCCTCGTACACCCAAGCAGTGGTGCTTAACCAAGACGGAGACAGTAAATACTTTTGAGAACTGGAGCCAGGACATTATTTACACATTGTCATTGGACCCACAATTTGCTCCATTTCTAGTTGATGGAACAATGTGGCACAAAAAGACCAGAAATAACCCCTTTCGCGGCTTCACAGACGACGGCTCTTCAGTTCAAGAAGCCAACCGCTGCACAGCTCAACAGAAGGTTTTAGTATGCTTGAGCTTATGCTAGGCCAAATCGCAAATTATTGTCCTGTAATTTCCAGAAACACCATAATTAATAAACTCTACCTCAGTAGACTCTGCCTGATCCGATATCCATCTACATTTCAGCTTCCAAGCCACCGTTGCTCACTTTCTTGATTTCACTGATATAAAGCTTGAACATAATGAACAATCGAAAGATTTGTACCAACTTATCATGGCCTTTGTTGAGGATCTGAGCCAATGGTTTATGTCATCATGGAGAGCCCCTCCCTGAAGATGAAGACATACCCTGACCTTAGAAAATTTAGCTGTCCTCGCTTGGTTAAGATTAATTCACCCTGACCTTCCCCGGCTTGTGAAGCAACGTTATGGCACTGAGCTTCGATCTCGCACTCTGGCATCTATAAAACCATAGATTTCACAAGCCTTACCGTCCCTACTTGATGAGATTCATTCAGCCGAAGATGTGAAAGTCATGCGTACAGCAACCTTAAATCTTAATAAACCCCAAGCTAATTACAAGCTGCTCACTCACAACACCGCTTATAATCTTGCCCCCTTTGCAAATAAGCTGGTCAAACAGACTCTCACTTCTTAAGCAAATGGTCTTTCCTCCCAGAGGATGACCATAAATTTATTGCCAAAGCTAGACAAATTGCTTGCATACTTGATGAAGCCCCTACAGACAGTGAGGATTGAGTCGCAAACCCCTGATTGATGCACAGCCTTCTCCCAGTGCACTGCGAATTCAGGTTTGCCAGTCTCCATATCTTGATGTCTTTTACCATCATCCAGTGCGTGTTACTATTGCTATTCGGTGGCCTACTATCCAAAAGCTTGGGGTTAAGGTTTGCAAGAGCGTTCAGTCTGCCCACCAAGCTGACGGTTCATCCCCCTTGAAGGTACTAGGTGCAGCACGCTTGTCCCTTACCCGTGATAACAATATATTTCATTTTGAGGGCCTTGTAGTTGAAACTTAGATGTAGAATTACTCGCTGGCACTCCATTTATGGAAACCAATGACATCACAGTCCATCCTACAAAGTGACTTATTACCCTTGCTGTCAGATCCTGAATTATTTATGGCTCCCCTGTTAATCACAATCCCTGCCATACTGCCCATCGCGCAGTGGTCCTCCTTGCATCTGCAACCTCAACAACCCTATGGCCAGGTGACTTTATCGAAATTGATATCCCAAATGACCTCCCATCTGACACACTCGATACCCTTGAGCTGCGTTCCGATATAGCACAAGTACGACTATCAACCACATCAGAGCCATGGCCTAACCCCAACATTGTGAAAAGTGATGCAGGCAAAATATGTATCCCCAATTTAACCAGTGAACCAATACGTCTCAAGTGTCATCAGCATTCCTGCCAAGTACATTGTGTCTTTTGTCCTCCCTGTGAGTCACAATCTTTGTTGTCCATACCCCCTTCCCGTCAACCTAACCCTACAAAACCATCAGCGACCAACTTCTCATCTGCTGTGAACCTTGACCCTGCCAACCTACTGTCACCTAGCTGAGCTCACATGTAAGTTCCAATCGCTTTTGGTAGAATTTGACAGTGTTTTTAACCCCAAAATACAAGGCTACAATGGTGCAGTGGGCCCCTTCCAAGCCAAGGAGCACATGGGTCTGGTTGAGCCCCCCCAACGAAAGGGTCATCTTCTCCAATATGCCCATAACAAACTTGTAGAGCTACAGCACAAATGTGATGAGCTAGAAGAACTTGTGGTGTTTAAACGACCCGAGGACACTGGTATTAACGTTGAGTATCTCAACCCATTGTTCCTAGTTAAGAAAAGCAATGGCGACCATCATCTTATCACTGCGTTTGCCGATGTAGGGCAATATAGCAAGCCTCAACCGTCACTCCTGCCAGACATTGACTCTATACTCCATCAAATTGCCCAATGGAAGCACATCGTAACCACCGACCTGACCAGTGCCTTTTACCACATCCCTCGATCTTGCCCGCAAGTCCATGAAATATTGCAGAATAGCTACACCACTACATGGAGTTAGAGTTTATACATGTCCACTCAGCAATGGGTATGCCTGGATCTGAAACTGCTTTGGAAGAACTAATGTGTCGCATTCTTGGTGACCTTCTCGAAGAGGGAGTAGTTGCTAAAATTGCAGATGACCTCTACTGTGGTGGAAACTCTGTAGAGGAGTTACTCCACAACTGGAAAAGGGTTCTCCAAGCACTCTCTAAGAGCGATCTGAAGTTGTCTGCTTCCAAAACTGTCATAAACCCACAATCCACGACCATTCTAGGGTGGAGCTGGAGCTCAGGTACACTTCAGGCTTCCCCCCACCATGTAGCAGCCTTAACCTCATGCACAGTGCCCTCTATTGTTGGCCGTATGAAGTCCTTTATTGGAGCCTACAAGGTCTTATCCCATGTCATTCCACATTGTTCCTCCTTAATCGCTCATCTTGACAATGCCACCACTGGCCACCAATCACAGGAACAAATTACTTGGTCTGATGACCTTTGCAGCTCATTCTGCCAAGCACAAACTGCCCTTTCTGCAAGCCGATTTATCACACTAACTCAACCAGATGACCAGCTGTGGATCATTACTAACGACGCTGTAAAATCTCCTGGAATTGCTGCGACCCTTTACATCACTCATAATGATAAGTTACATCTCGCCGAATTTTTTAGTGCAAAACTTTGAGGTCGTCAGATCACCTGGTTACCCTGCGAAATTGAGGCCCAGCTGTCTATTGCTGCTGCTCTGAAACACTTTAGTCCTTATCTTATTCAGTCTAGTAAGTGAGTGTGTATCCTCACCGACACCAAACCATGTGTGCAAGCCTATGAAAAGCTCTGCAGAGGGCAGTTCTCTGCTAGTCCTTGTGTTGCAACATTCCTTTCCACTGTCAGTCAATATCAAGCTTCCATCCACCATGTTGCTGGATCTTCAATCCTTCCATCTGAGTTCACCAGCCACAATCCACCCAAGTGTCTTCATCCAACTTGTCAAGTTTGCAACTTCGTGCAATGCATGGAAGACTCTGTCATCCGCCATACATCAATCCAAGAAATTCTGTCAGGTTCTATGAAACTGCTGTTCACCAGTTGTGCTGCTTGGCTGTCAATTCAATCTGAGTGTGCTGATTTACACCGCACTCATGCTCATCTGACTCAAGGGACTCATCCATCCAAAATATTTACCACCAAAAGAGAAAAAGCGGTATCTAAATGTGGCCACAATTTCTTCTGATGGTCTACTAGTCATGAAACGTAATGAACCTCTCGCTCCACCACAAGAATGTATTATTGTCCCTCCCCAAGTCCTTCATGGCCTTTTAACTTCCCTACACATCCAGCTTAGTCACCTACCAGCCACCAACTTAAGATGGTTGCCCATCAATCGGTACCTATTTGCCCTGGACTTAGACAAAGCCATAAACCATGCTACCAGTGGTTGTCACTTTTGTGCATCAATCTGCCAGAGTCCCACTATGTTGATCAAACAATCCACCAGTACCAAACCCAATATCATTGGGGACCACTTTGCTGCCGATGTCATTAAACGTGCTAAACAACTTATTCTTGTTTTACGTGAATGCATTACTTCCTATGTACACTACCTCTCTCCTTATTGACAATAAGTGCTACAATACTTTGCGTGATGCATTTATCATCCTTTGCATCCAAATGCATCCCTTAGACGGTCCATCTGCCATTGTTCGGACACATGCTGCTCATGGCTTCAAAGCCCTCGAGGGTGATGCAACACTCCAGAGCCACAGCATCACTTTAAAGCTTGGTCAGGTAAAGAACAACAACAAAAATCCTGTTGCTGAGAAGGCTGTGCAAGAACTCAAACAAGAACTTCTCTGGCAAGACCCACAGGGCGGACCAGTGTCACACCTAACCCTGTCTCTTACTATTGCAACCTTAAATTCCTGCATCTGCATGTGTGGGTTATCTGCTAGGGAAATGTGGACTCAGCGTGACCAGTTTTCTAACAGCCAGATTCCTCTAAGCAATCAGGAACTGATCACTCAACAGCATCAACTCCACCGTCAAAATCATTCCCAAAGTGAAAAATCCAAAGCTCCCATAGCCAAGCAAGGTGTCAGTCGCTCCATTTGTGTCGGCGACTTAGTCTACCTGCATTCTGACCGAAGCAAATCTTGTGCCCGAGATCGTTATTTAGTCATCTCAGTCAATGGTTCATGGTTCGATTTACGAACATTTGTTTGCTCCCAGTTGTGCAACACCTCTTATAAAGTCAATGCCTCTGAATGCTACAAAGTTCCTGCTGACTCTTCCCCTTTTCTGCAGTGTACCCCTCAGACAAGCCGTTTTGATCCCAGTAATGATGAGGATGAAGAAGATGAAAACATCCACCTAAAACTTCCGCCTAAACCTCCGGAGATACCAACAACAATCTCAATGCCACCCTCTTCCGAAAATTCAAGCAGTTCGAATGCCCCCATCGCATCCCTAGCGCTTTAAATCACTATGTTCTGTATTAATTAGTATATTTGTATCCTGAAAAGAAAAAGTAGTTGTGCCATACCATTTTTTATGTTTGTTAGTCCACACTCCTTCCATACTATGGTCAGCAGACTTAATTTGCCCCAACCTTCAAGGTGTGTGTATTGTTATTGTTATCCGCCATCTTGTTTTTGGCAAGGTTATTATAATTACAAGATTAAAACCGTTTTTTTCCTTTGAGTTTTGGTTCTCGTGCTGTGTTATTTTATCGACTGGCACAGATTCCAAAAAGTCTGTTTTGCAGAATTCCAGATTCCTAGAACTGGATTCCAGATTCCAAAGAGTATGGTTCTGGATTCCACAAGCAAATATTTCCTGGATTCTGGAATCCAGATTACCTTAACATGGGGCAGCACATGGAAGAAACCTTCTTATGATCTGCGTATTAAAATATATGTTTACTACAGAATGTGTTAAGTACATGTATATGGCACAGTTTATTTTTTACAAATCCACAGTCATCAAACAGCACTTTTTTTCTTTTATATTTAGTTCTTCACCTGAAACTCAGTTGTTTGATCTGTCTTCTTTTTATCTTCAATTCCATTAAAAAGATCTTCACAGAATATAGGAATAATTCCTGGAAAAACAAAATTTAGTTAGCTTTGGTAAAACTATAAATTATTATTAAGTAATGCGAGTTATATAGCTGTCCCAGTAATTCTATTATTATTATTAAGCTATCAGCTACATCCCATCCAACAGCAATGTCTAGTTTAATTTTCCTGCAAGGGAAACACAGAGCTCTCTCTCAATTCCTGCATGCTTTTATTCAGGTGCAGTGTACTCACTCAACTGCATCAAACAGAATATTTTATGAATGATGTTTCTGTTAAATTAAATTAAATGGCATTCTTATCACTATTTTAAAGCACATATGACTGAGCTTCAAACCAATGCAAAATTGTTCATCTCACCTTTGTTGACACCATAGCCAACCATAGAGTATGACTTGCCAGAACCAGTCTGGCCATATGCAAACAGTGAACAATTGTAGCCCTCCCATGCATTAGCAATTACTCCTCGACCAAGGTCCTCGAATACTTTGCTCTACAATTAAAGAAACAACAGCTTGACATCGTAAGTCAAGTTAGTTTTACTTAAAAACTTGAAACCTTTTTATCATTTTTAGCTTTTTCATTTAGTAATTTAAAAATCATATGGGAAAGCACACAAATCGATTGACAATGGGAAGAAATAACCACTTATGGCCCCCCAGAGTTGGACACCTACTTGCTGTACTGTACTTGATAAATTAAGTTGACAACCAAGTATAGATGGCACAAATGTACTAGTAGCTAACTTGAAGCCACTTTATAATTTTGGGCACTATGGCCATGTTTTTAACATGCTTTTACCCCTTTAAACTACCATAAAAAATAGTGAGCTATTTTAGTAAACTAAAATAGAAACAAAGCAAGTTCAAGCTGAAACAAGGTAAACCAAGTGAAGAAAATTTGAAAATATTCCTAAAAATGTAGGAAAACTTTCTCTGGAGGAACATGTGCTGAAACAACATCCCCACGAATGAGGCAAGCATCTCGAATACAAGCTAAGTTTATTTGTTGGTACCTTCCTACTTCACCACAATTACCCTCCTACTTGAAAAAATAACGAAACCCTGTACTAGCATGTTTGTGCTATCTATACTTGAGTTCATTTTTATAGCCAAATCCCACAAGTATTGAACTTTTACCATTACTTACTGTATGTTAAGTTGACAACCCATCAATTGATATGACACTGAAGACTAGTTGATAAGGTAATGCAGTGACTATTAAGTACTCATGAATGGACAGCCACCTGTTGATTGCAGGGGCTGTGAAAGTTTGTTTTATAGTGAGAACAACCGACAACTAAGTGCCCATGAGTTTGACAAATGCTGTATAGTTTTATTATTGCTAGACAATCAACTGAGAACTTTGTATATCCACCAGTTGATAATGGAGATTAGCCATTGAGTTAACATGACTAAGAAATCATCTTTATCAAGGCACTGACGACTACAGTAGTTTGCATGGTAAGAAGAGCCAGCAACTGAAAATTTAAGCAAGTGACAACCATAGAGCTATTGACAAGGTCACTTTAGATGGTGCTATATATAGAAAGTACTGACTTCTGAACAACGAAAGTTGGACACCCCTCACCTGGTTAATGGACATGCACCCACCTGAACAGTAGATGCATATCTGGTCAGGGAACACCCACCTGATCAGTAGACATATATCTGGTCAGTGTACACCCAACTGGTCAGTGACATGTGCATCTGGTCAGTGGACACCCACCTTATTAATGTAAATGCACATGGACAGTGGCCGTGGACAACCACCTGGTCAGTGCACACACCTACCTGGTCAGCATAGTTAGGATTTGTTGGCTCCAGATAACCATCACTGCGCTCCTTGAACCCATCATGTGACCAGTAACTAAAATCAAATGTGAATTTTTTGGGTTCCTGCGATGGGACTGATGGATCTTTGATCTCTGTTGTCTTTCCATTCATCTGAATGATAAGGGCTGCATTTCTTGTTTTCTCTCGAGAGTTATGAGAAATTGTTAAGGAAACAATTAGTGCAACTATAAAATAGGTTGAAGATGAACTTTATACAAAAAAAGCTTGCTCTGCTCTAGAATATGTCAAAAACTTCTTACTTTGAAATTAATGTAAGTACTGCTCAGGGTTCCTGCAGTTTCCAACTCAGGAAAATTAAGACCCTTCTAAGGCTTTTTAAGAACAATTAATGTGACTGTCAAGTTCATTGGAGACATAAATGGACAAAACGCGACATGATAGAGAGATAGACTAAAAGGTAAACCTAGAATTAGGCCTCCTACAGGTAGCCTGAGTAATTACTTCATTTTGGCTGACAAAAACTAAAAAATATATGGTTCTTAAATTGTTATATAACATCTAATGGCAAAAAAATATTTTTTTGTTTTTTTTATAGTTGAGGTGTCAGGTTGAGTTGGTAGAGGAAGGCCAAAGAAAACATAGGAAGAAGTGATAACGATGGATTTGAGAGAAAGAAGATTTAGCAAAGATCTGGCCAGAGATAGGTTAGCTTGGAAGTCAATTTTCTAAAAATTGTCCAACGCATGACAGCATGTAAAAAGGATGTAAAACCAAATATGATGATGATGATGATGATTTAACTTGTGTTGTTGGAGTGTTGGCTTGAGAAACCCTTGAACATAAAACTACATATATGTACCTTTCACTGACAGAATCAAGGATTTAAATAATTAATTAATACTATTAATGAAAAACTACACCTGCATGTACTTCAAAGTTTTCACTCGGTAAAACTCATTGCAACCAGGTAAACATAATTAAATTTATGTTGTTCAGGATCTTTCAATCACAGTATAATCAGGATGTTAATGACACTTTTCTAAACATAGATTTATGTTTTATTATGGAGCCTAATCTAATCTTGAAGTTCTATCATGTAAACTTTGCGAGTAATCAATGATAAAAATTAATGTGATGTCTGACGATAATCAAAAACTTCACTACAAGGAAGGACTAACGTCCGAAATGTCCGTGTTGTTAGTTTCTTTCTCTAATGTGTAAAACATAAAAAAATCAACAAATAAAAATAAAAAAATGTAAGGGGCGATCGAATAAAAGCTATGAAGTGCGTTGCGAAACGTGTAATAAAAATACACTCCAGATAGTCTAACCATTCAACTTAAACAACAATCAAACGAAAAGGATATAAATGGCCTGACCCGGACCGCAACTTTCACATTTTCTGCCATTGTGTTTATACTGCAAATGGTAGATGTTCAAAACCGCTATCAATATTTGTCTCCTAGGTAGAGTTAAAACGATTCCTATTTGCCTTTGTTGTCATTCTTGGTTGGCTTCTCGATACACCTAGTGGGAAATTTCAAAAACGATTTATCCACAGTGATTTATGGACCACATTTTCTTCACAAATGCTTTAAACTTAAAATGGCGGCAATCACAAAAAATATACCCACCAGTCTAGAACAGTTACGCAGTCAAGTACAAATGCATAGCTTTTTCATAACAATTGCTTAATTGTAAGACAAATTTAAATTGCAAACAAATTCTGAACAATACAATGACATGCGTGGGCCGTGTATCCACAACAAATAGATATTAGACGGGTGCAAACATTACAAGAAAGGACAGTTCATTGAGATTGTAAGGACAGTTAGCGCAATATTAAAGGTTAAGTGACTAAACATATAAATTATTTACCTGTAACCGACACAAGGTGTGTAGTTGCCACTAATTTAAATCGCCTTCGTTTAGTTGACTGGACACCATTTTGGATCACCGTAGCGACTACCTTTCGGTGAGCTTCCGGGCTAGTTCCAGCACAGGCAGCCCAGACTTATACTGGGAAAGATAATAGTCGTTTAAAAACTTTGTGTATATATACAGATGACAACTCATCGTTCCATCAAATGTTCCCTTCTGACCAAAAAAGCAACATCAAGCAACTTCTCACACCTCAAGGTATCTTTATTTATATTTTATTTTGTAAAAATGTGTTTCTACAGAAACAGTTTTACAAGTAGATAAATTTTACACCGTAGTGAAAAAGAATTTTAAAAAAACTGACGTTTCGGACTGTAGTCCTTTTTCGTCGGAGTGAATGCATGAGTTATAAATAACGAGGTGGTTATATAGCGATGTAAAGCAAGATAACGCAATGAGATAGGTATGTAAAAAACAAAAGGAAATAAAAGGAT
>JANCMA020496068.1:0-10513 GCA_024336925.2 Zoanthus solanderi | reverse complement strand
ATGTCGAATGTCTTATCATGTCGAATTCGACATGATAAGTATGCGTACTCGTCGCTTCGCTCGAACGCAATAATTACTTATATGGCAAAGTTTACCGTCACCTTAAACCAGATATACAAACAGTATTGTCTTTGCAAGATCATAATCATTTGCGATGCATTATAGAATATATTGTTTATATTTACTAATAACAATAACATGTCAAGCCAAAGTTTCTAGCTACGAGATTAAGAAAACAACTACAAGAAACTTTGAACTAAGAATAAAGTTTTAAACTTTGGTAGGTGCCAATCAGCTTTTGAAAAACTGGATCAGGTTTCAAAAACTATAGTGGATAGAGCTTTTAGGGGCTTTTCTTCGTGTAGCAGACACAACAAATTAAACCAATCTATAAAAGATAAACCTCCCCTGTTTTAACCAACCACAACCCTTAATTGTGTCCTCTACACCTAGTAATAGTGAGTTTTATCCGCCAAATGAGCTATATCCACTGGAATAATTTATCAAATTTTTACACATACGAGCAGAAGAAAAGGTGTTATGGTGCTTAGGGTGTATGAAATGCTAAAGTTAAAACCTCTGATCTAGAATTAGCATTTTACATCAATAATAATTGTAAAAACAGAAGCTTACTTATGTGCCTAGCGACTTGACCAACTTGATTTAACAAGTCTTTGAAGTTGTTAACAAGCAGAACATTTTCATGGCGTTGAGCAACCGCGTCAAGAGCCCTGCCGTTCACCAGGCGGCCAATACTCACTACATACACCGTTACACCACGCCTCATGAGCGGAATAACAGCCTGTCTGAGGGTTGATATTCGGCTATATCGCCCAGACATAAACACTACGGCCACTTTTGGATGCTCCTGGCGGGCTGAGTTAAACACCCAGGCACTGTACTGCAGGGCCTTGTCCAATCGTCTTCCGCCACGTAGATGCTCGAGGCCATCAAGAAGAAGCCTACAAGAACAAATTAAGACAACAAATAAATTAAAATTTGAGTCTTGAAAACTTATCATTATTAAGAAAACAATTTTCCAAATACATAAGCGGTAGGAATCGCTTGCTTTATGCCATAAGATTGCCATGGATATGTTTTATATGAGCTGGACTATCGCAGTAAGCGTTTAAGTGTATATAAATATTGTTTCCTCCGTACTTTACATCAGTTGCAAAAGTTTACGCAGACTCATGAGTATCTGATTATTATTATTTCTAACGAGGGCTTAAAAATATATTTTTAAACTTATAAAAAATATTTCGCCAACTAAACTATACACATTGCAGAGGCCACGTTTGTGGCAATGTGTATTTTGTGCAATTTTATAGAGATATTTCTTAAAATCTCACTGGAAATACTTATAAACATAAAATAATAATAAGAACAACAATGATAATAATAATAAAATAGATATCTTATGAGGAAGCCCCAGTCGCCCTTAAATGGTTTTCATGGGGGTCCTCTGAATCTCATTACATTGTTAAAATATAAAATAAAAAATATCAGAGATACAATAAAACCGATCGGAAAGAACTTAAGATCAAATTTCAGAAACTACGAGAGGTAGTAGAGATTGTAATATAGATACTAATGAAAAATGAGGAAAAAACAAGGCAAAACCAACCTGAACTGGCCTGTTGATTGGTAACTGTTAAAGCTAATTTTGAGGTAAGGACGGTCGTTGTACGTGACTACAGCAGCCCTCGTAGCTTCAGCAGACACGTTAACGTACGTGACAAGAGATTTTACGAAGTCTACTTGCGTCTCGAGATCTTGTGTTTTGACACTTCCAGAGGCATCGATCAGAAAAAGTACATCAGCACTGTATTTTGGTGGCTCTTGTAATGTTGTTTCTGGAAATCAGAACACATTAATGTAGCGTTATGCGACTTTTCAAATTTGACAGACTTCACTTCGCTTCGCATCGTGCATTATTCAATTTCTCGTTCATTATATCGCCAGCGCGTGGGTGTATTTGTAAACAAACCACTCATATCCAGTAACTAACCCTGAAATAACTCATTCATACTCCTGTTTAAAACAATAAAAACACAATCTAATCCCGATGATGCAATAAAATGTTAAAACTCTAAACGTAATTTTCTATTATACATCCGCTGCATTGTTTATTCATTTGTGACTCACTAAAGCGTAACTTTCCTTTATATATCCTGCTTTGAAAAATAAAAAACTAAAGCCAAGTTTAATTACTTAAATTCCTTTATAAAACTGCAAGAACAGGGAAGAAAATTTATCTAAATTTGACTACATAGTTAATTTTGTATTGCATACCTGTAACTATTCTTTTAACAATTTGCGGAACACTTCTGAAAAGTCCATCAAAGTTCTTTCTAACGAACAGGTTCTGCGAGCTTTCAACCATTTGCTCTAAGAAATCTCTGTTCAAATTTTCTCCAACACCAATGACGTACACTTTAATACCACGCTCGAGGATTGGTTGAATGGTTTGCTCAAGTCTACTTGATGCTAGAGGGTCATTGCTAACTCGTCCATTTGTTTGTAAAATAAGTAATGCTGGAGTCGATGGAGATCTTAACGAAAAAAAATTTAAACGATACAATCGTCGTTAAACCATAAAATAAAGTAGTAATTACGTTATAAAACCGTTGACTTTTGAATCTTAGACTGTAGAGCTTCACGGTGAAAACGGAAACGTGAAAATCACCTAAAATCGCTAAGTAGAATATGCTTTGGAGAAATATTATAATGAAACTGTAAAGTTAATGCTTTTGTCAATAAATATGATCCCTTTTTAATGGATGAACATTTAAACTTCGGACGGCCAAGCTATTTATTATAATATCTTTTTTCCAGAAGTGCTTTGGCAACTAAAATTAGAAGGTACAAAGCTCAACTATTGTAGTTTTCAAAACTATTTGTGTTATGTCAGTTTATTGGTTTCCAAGTCAACAGTAACATCAATCAATGACTAAATTTTGAATATTATGAATTTGTTTTTCAATTTTTTTTTGTATAATTTGGTAATTTATGTGTTTTATGCTGCTTTATTACCTTTTATGACATTAATGTTTGCGTAAACTTGAAAAAAAAAACTTTTACACTTTGAAAAGCTGTAAAAAACATCTATCTAAGTTACAAACACGAAACTTGGTCAAAATACCCGTTTATTCATAATAAACAGCTACTGGAAATTTGGTTGGCAACACTAAAACACTTTAAAAAAAGAAATCGGAAAAAAAACGAGGGAGGGGGTCAATTTGAGCTCCCCTTCCTCCTTGGACATTCGAGGGTTAAGGAAGTTTGTTCCAGCCAATAATAATTTTGAAAATACAAAGGAAAGCAGGGGAAATGGTTTCCAAAAACTGAAGACCAAATAGGGTTGGTGGTTACTAAGGGGTGAGCTGTAAAAAATTCCCAACCTATTTTCTCTCGTGCTACAAACCTTCCTTAAGATTTTCTCATTGAAAATACTGAGCAAAAGTCGACTGATACAAAGAATGTATGAAGAAATCAAAAATATTTTTCGTAGTTTTAGAGACGACTTAAACACTGACTCAACTTAAACACCGCCAGGTTTGGTGTGACAACAAGATCTACGTTTTGTTACAAGAACACCACTTAACGCCCACATCGGAAGTTTCCTTTTCAATTATTAACACTTAAGCCTTAGTGAACATCTTGATTATTATTTAAGAAAAATAAATGGTGAAAAATATATTTATTGCAATTTTGCGTTGAAACCTGAAAAGTTTTAATTAAATACATCTTGATCGATTGGTGTCGCCTAGCGACTCAATATTCAGCTTTCAACAAACTGTATCTAATAATTATGGCTTAAACGAAAATCGTCATATTGAATCTTGAGATAGAAATCCAATTAATAAGGCGAGAAACTGACGAACTCTATACAGGACGAAACCGGTTTTCGTTTAGGCCATAATTGTTAGATACAGTTTGTTGAATCTATGTGCAGAATGTATTTGAAATGTTATTCATTGAAACACGACTAACCTATTCATGTCCTTAAAACAAAACCGCATTAAAATACAAGAAAGACCATTGTTAACTTTTACCGTACCTGTCTTTACTAAAAGCTTCCAGAGCTTTTTTCAACGCCTTGTCAAAGTGTCTGTCTCCACCTACCATAGGTATTAGATCGAGGGCTCTGTTGAATTCAAATACATCACTGTATTGACCGAAGGAAATACTTGTATCAGAAATGTTTCCAAAGGAAATGACACCTGCACGAGTTTTTCCTTCTTGAAGGTTTAACAAGCGAGCAATGATTTTGGTCAGGTCCTTTTGCTTCCTAAAGTCACGTTCATTGCTCAGTTGAGAAGAGTCAATAGCGAACATTATATGCGCTACATAATCCAGATTCACATCTAGAAATGAAAAAAAAAAAAAAAAATAACGATTAACGTAAGAAGGCAGGAAAGCTTACATATTTAGGATGAAAAACTACAAATACTAGTCCACCCGAAAGATCCCAGCCTACAAGATAAAAAGTGTGGTGTTATTTACAATCTAGTTTGTTGCGATTGCGATCTTTCATGCAGGTGAAACGGCGAGATCTTACTGTACTAGATTTAAGGAACATAACAACACCAAACGTAAGACTCTTTCTGCAGTAGGCGAACATCTTCAATCTACGAGTCATTCTATTAACACCAAGGACTACTTAATTCTTGCAACGGAAAGTGATAGATTAAGGAGAAAAATCAACGAAGCGATCTATATTTACCATTATGTGCAGCTACTCAAGAGGGACAGCGGTTACGAATTGCCTCCAGTATACCATAAACCGTTTATCACGTAGCTCAATCAAATATGGCATCTCTTAACAAAGACCGAGATAGACTTTCAAAGACTTTCAAATATTTTGATCTCGAACAGATATTTTAATTTTATTATTACAAACACTCGGTTAGATTCATCTATTGCTGAGACGTTTCAAACATTTGATGGGGGATAACACAGAGAAGTAAGGCTCCAAATAAACTGTGTCCAAGAAAATAATACAATGTAATACTAAATACTAAATCAAACGATCAGTTATAATAAGTCAGAATTCATTAACATACAATTGTCTACAGCTTATTTTTCTCAATGACAAAAGAGAAAATACAGTAAATTTATTCTAAGCTAAGAAACAAGAAGCAATGTGACATTAAAGGAACAACTCACACCATTTCATTAGAGCTCTGTCAATCCTTCTTTAGCATTTACTAACCTGCAGTGCTTATCACGTGTGGCGCAATAAGATTAGTCTCTCGCTGCAGTTGATTGGAATCGGAAACACGGAAGATGCTTCCATCTGTCTTAGTGACGTGCCGGAGCCCCTCCATACTTGCCCTGTTATTAAATCCTACAGCAAACACATCAACTCCTGCATTGTGAAGCCATTGGGCGGCATTTTCAACTTCCCTCTTTCCAGCCTCATTGACATGTCTACCACCTGTAAGAAAGAAAGCTATTTTTCTTTCGCCGGAATGGCTTGACGTAAACAGTGACGCTGAACGTGCCAGTGCCATGTCGACACGTCTCTTTCCAGACGGAGAATAAAGAAGCCTCTCGACAGCTCTGTTGAAATCGCTAGTTCTTTTGTAGACGTTGAATGTAATGGCAGCCACGCCATCGCTGCCATAGAGCAGGACACCAACTTTGGAGTCTTTAGAAGGAACACCTAGCCATCTTACCATAGTAGTGACAAAGTTCTTTTCTTGCTGAAATTCATTTGCCGAAACATCATTTGATCTATCCACCATGAAAAGAATATTGCTGTTATGAAGATAGGTTTGTGAAGGTTCTAGAAACAAAATAAAATAAAAAACGTTATGTGGGCGACTAAGTTACTCTCCTGTTCTTGTTGCCCTTGAGAACATTAGCGGGTATAAGTAGGCATCATTGCAATGAAACAACGAGGACGAGAGACCTGCTATTTAAAAATCGCTTTTCATAGTATCAACTATGATACTGGTAAAAGAATTTCCTGAAATTTGATACATATTTAGAAGAAGACAAATTAGAAAGAATTAAATTGGATTGCCTTTTCCGTGTTTATGTGATAAACATAAATGTTTACGTGTGGACTGCGTACTCATTAAACGTTTATGCTAACTTAAAACCTACGTCTCTTGCACGATGGGGATGCGCGGGCCAAATGACACGAGAAAATAACATATACTATTTTACGAATCATTCATGGAAAATGTTTCAATGAAGGTGTATTACGCATCGACGAAAGTGAATAAGATTGAAATGTAAAATCTAAAAGTTATCGAAAACGTTTCCAAAATGTTTTAAGCGATGATGAAATTATAAATATGACTAAATGAGGCCAAGTTATATATCAATCGTGCTATCTATGTTTGTAGCACATCTCACCGCGCAGCATGCAAAAATTATATTTTAAACAAATTACGCAAAACAAAAACAAGAAATAATAACTGGCAGGAGCTATACGTAGCCCACATAGTATGAGGGTTAGCGCCACCTGAAGAGTGTTTTAAAAAAACTTTTTGCCAGGACTGCACTTACCAAAGATTCCACTTCCAGTGACTTTTTTTGCAACTAGATTTACATACGAAGGTAGCTGTGTTGGGGAGGATATGTAAACAATATCATCTGGTTTCCTTGCAATATTGTTGAGTTCTCTTCGATCATTTTTCCCGCCAATCGCTAGAATGAACAAATTTGCACCTATCTTCCATAAGGACTGAGCGGCAGTTGCAACACTCTTGGAATGGATTGTTTGGGCTTCTGGCCCAGTTTTTATCAAGACAGCTACTTTAGGTACATCTCTACGTGCCTGAGATAACGCTCGGGCACCCACCTCTAAACCAAGGTCCGATCGTCGACGACCTCCAATTTTAGGTAAATCTTCTATCAATCTATTTAGCTGTGGTAAAGTTTTGTAACTATTGAATCTTATAGCAAGTAGAGCGGAGGTGCCATAGATTAGAACAGCAGCCCTTATCTGGTCTTCGGAAACACGAAGTGATTGCGAAATAGATTTTAGGTACATCTTTATACGAGCATAAGAATTATTGTCAACACCAGAGGATGAATCCACAATGAAAACCACATCGCGAGAAAGTGTGATTGGTTCTTGAACTTTTTCACCTGCGAAAACAAAAATAAATCCGAGTTTTAAAAAAGAGAAAGATTCACTAAAATAACAACGAATTAGTTTCGGGTGTTTTGTAATCTGACATTATGTATATACATAAGCGCGTTTAAGTGAGGGTGATAGCCGCAAATCTCTAATGAGAAATATTTACACCTCCACATTTTGTTATACTGTTTATTCCAAAGAACTCATTGTATGTTACATTATAGCCGAATGACTTCTTTAGATAGATTATAAGCGGTTTTGGTATGGCTAGCCTTTCTTCGTGATCCCGTATGTCGTAAAGGTTTATGCGAGAAACAACAATTGGGATACATAAGCATGGTTTATAGGTTGTTAAGAGACCTAAACATCATGATTATTGTTTTTTCCTTTTGACGGTAACATATTTCAAAGAAAAGATATGCACTAGATGGAGCTCGTGTCATAACTAGAATGTGTAATAAATCTAGCAGTACGGTACTACAATTTTTCCAGATTGTCTGCTTGATGTACCGCAAGACCATCCCACACTGCACTACAATACAGAACTTGTGGCTCTGTCAAGGGAATACTTTTTAATAGTAAATGGAAGGAAACTTCTTATTTAGAGAAATCCTATTTTTTCTTCGTGCAAAACAGAATATTGTCAGTGTATATTAATCTAAAATGATTTCGTAAGGCGAAGATCTGTGGCTGTTTTTATCTCTAAATCAGCCTGCTTTAACGTTAACAATTTTATGTCTGAAGCCATTCACAAGGTAGGGTGTCTAACATGCATACCATGCATTTTTATTTTCTTTCTTGAGCCAATTGCGTGGTATGTTGTCTCATAAATACTTATTGCTGTCTCATAAGCTTCATCTATCATCTTAATTAGTACAGTATTGGCGGGATAAAAGCAAAAGGAATGAACAAAATATATCAACCCTTCCCTCATTCCGGAGAACAAAAGAATTGAATTTAAGGAATGCATAAACAGATTGCTATACTTACTTGACCTAGAGGCAATCATTTTTGCAACTGATCGAATTTTTGGCTTCAGCTTTTCGAATGAGGTCTCCGTTACGATGTCTCTACGACGTTCGACAAGCGATGTAAAATCACGAATGTTTGTATTTGGAGAGTTATGGACCAACAACACAAATAGTTTCGCTTTATTACTTTCAAGTTCCCTTAAGGCTATAGAAAGAGGCTTGACTCCATTTTCTTGTGCTTGTCTACCCGTAGTAAAGAGTACAACAGCTCTTGGCAAGTCCGTTCTTGCGGATCTCAGTAACTGGTTTGCTATCTCCAGTGCTTTGTCGATTCTTCTTGTTCCGTCGGCTGCAGGAGAAACATCGAGTGCTTGTGCGAAGCCACTAAATTTTTTGTAGTCATCAAAATTGACAGTAGTTGCAGCGTTTGACCCAAAAACTACAACAGCAGCTCGTGACTGTCTTGGCCCGACATTCAGATGCTTTGCTAGCTTTTTAACAATATTTTTCAGTAGGTTGTAATTATTTGGTGTTACAACGGACGAAGAATCTAGGAGAAACACTACTTCTCCTACAAATTCCAAGGGCTTTGATACATCTGAAAATAAAAATTTCTTCAATTTAGACTTGTACTTTCTATAAAATTATGGACGTTAATTATGTTAAATTATGTTAATTATGTTAAATTCTTACGCCTTTTGACGACTTTACAGTGTATCAAAATCTTGTAAATACACATCACAAAGGTAGATATTGTCTTTCGTATGCTTTTAGGAGACTAAATCAAGACTTTGGTTAAGGGTATCTACACGCTTGTTTTTATAAGAACCGTAAATTTTGCCATGGCTAATTGTTCTTAATTTTTTGGCTGCTTGAGCATCAATTTGTTCTTAATTTGTTCTTATTTCTGTGAGCTGTTTGAAATTTTTCTTTGTTCATTCTTTTACAGTAATGTTGAAACATAAATGTGCAACAGTTGAAACTGATCGTACGAGTAACTTTTAATATTATATGAATACGTGTATCATTTGGAACAATAGTAGATATAATAATAAAGGGTGCTTCTGTGTTTTTACTGTGCACAATGCAGACGTAAATTCGGGTAAATTAAAAGATTCAGTAAAGTTTCAAATAATATTATTTTCACCTTTTTTTAGCTTTAATCTGAGCTTGTTCTTATATTGTTCTTAATTTTCGGCCAATCTGAGCCTCATTGTTCTTATAAAGTTGTTCTTATAAAACAAAATGCGTAATAAATAATGTAATCTAATCTAAACAGTTTAAACCAACATTGAGCATGCGTGCATGTTTAAACAGTGGTTCACTTGTACCTGTAATTTACATGACTTTAATTATCATAAAAATAGTGATTAATTAAAATAATAAAGAAAATAATTTTCATTTTTTCACTTCATTAGTTTATTTGCCACATATGATTAACACATTTTCAATAATAATATATGCTTGGATTGGCGAGTTACCACCTAAAAACCATCAGGGTTGGGACCCTTTAGATTATACAAATAATATAATATATTTAAACTTTTGAAGGGCATGGTTGGCGCAGTTGGTAAGATCTCTGCCTTCCGACCACAAGGTCCCCAGTTCGATTTTGGCTTATCTGAGATTTGAATATTTGTGTGAACCTCTTTTCCGCCTAAGCTAACTCAGCCTCCCATGCTTCAGGGGTAGGTAAATGAGTACCAGCATATGCTGGGAGCTTACCTGCGATGGATTAGTGTCCCATCCAGGGGGAGTCAGACTTTCATCCGCTTAACAATACAGAAACCGGAGATAAACGCCGGCTCCATGGGTCACTAGGCTCGTAAAGGATTTAGCTTAGATGATATTAAGTTCTTGTTAAAAATAATGAGATTCGAAGACAAAAAACAAAGAGTGAAAGAGCATTTCAAATTCTATGACCTAGGAGCAGCACACTAAATAACAATACCAATAGTAATTATAATCATCTTTATAAAGATAATAATAATACAAATCATACTCATGATTATATATAACTTTAATTATATATAACTTGCGTTACCTAAATCACTGCTAATTTGCTTAGAGAGAGGCTGAACTTTAGATGGTAGCTCACTGACGGAGTTCACCGATATAATGTCGCTCTGCGAGTTAACGGCAGACCCAAGTTGTTTCAGATCAGCCTCAGAACCAATTGCAACAGCGTATATAATAGCTTCCAAATCATGCAGCCGTTGCGACGCCAACTCCAGGACATTTGGTCCGCCAGATTGCTTACCGGCTGTAAGAAGGATTACTGCTCTCGGTGCAGAGGATCTTCCCCTTGCTAATATCTTAAAACAAATAACTAAAAATTATAGGAAGAAAGCACTGGTAATGATAGCACTGGTAATGATAGCACTGGTAATGATAGCACTGGTAATGATAGCACTGGTAATGATAGCACTGGTAATGATAG
>JANCMA020495962.1:0-10513 GCA_024336925.2 Zoanthus solanderi | reverse complement strand
ACTTTGTGCAACGCTCCGTGCAACAAAAAAAGTTGCGAGACGACCCCTGTTACACTGTGCAATTCACCAGCAACTTATGTCGCAAACGGCGTTGCGAGACAAGTTGCTGAGAAAATTGCTGTGCAACAGCACATTTACTGTAAAATACGCCACTCGTAGATTTCATATAAACAACATCCAGGATACGATAGACATATTTTCGATATCCTCATTAGTGAAGATATCGCTAACGTCATTTCTTTGTTTGGGACGCTTTAAAATGAGTGTTTTGGAAACACTCAAATCTAGGCTTGTTATTTAAGACTATATTATGAAGTTTATTCCTTTAGGCTAAACTTTTCAAGCTTTAATGGTATTTCAACAAAAATGCCAAAAAACTTATGTGTTGCTCTTTTCTATAACATTTCATTAGATATTCACCTCACAACTTATCAAGAACTTTTTGTACTTAAATAAAACCACTAAGTAACGATTATAGCAAAAATTGACCCAAAACAACAAAATCGTCGTGACATAGCCCTTTAAAATGAAACAAAATCTGTCTTTTAATTAGTATTGTTACGTCATACTGAGATAGAAAATAATTTTTGCTGGAGAAATGAGCGCGTGATAGAACCATACTTCCACAAAAAGTAAATAACTGTCTACAACTTTCAAATAAAAAATTTTATCTTCCAAAATGTTTTTGCAAACTCAATTGAGACAACTTAACCCTTGCGCGAGTTCAGTTCGTCAAACAGTAACACGTGATGTCATATTACTACGTCTTATTGCCCAAGACTGAAGCATCGCCCACTTATTTTCCACCCTAATCATTTCCAGTTACGTTATGTTATAAAATCAAAAGCCAAAAGTGGTAGCTGAAATACAAAGGAGTTTGACAGCAAATGACAATTTACATATTCTAAGGTAAGAATCCAGCTGTGAATTATTGAAAATACTTTAAGTTTCCAATCCCAGTCTATCTTATAGATATCTGAACAGACATAACTAGAATGCCGCTGAAAAAAATAGCAAAACATTTACTGTTCATCAGTAGGATGCCTAAATTGTGTGCAATTCTACAATTGGTTTTGGCTCCATAAATTACTAGTATTTAAAGCTTTATCTTTAAAATGTTCAAAGAAAACCATTCAAACACATATTGATTATTTGAAAATACTAAACATTTAGAAGATTGTTTCTGTTCTAAAACTATTTTTTGTTTAACTTCTCGAATTTCCTAATATACCTCAGATTGCAACTAATATTTCGTCTAAAAAGTCTTAGAAATTTATGTTCTCACTATGCAAGCGGTATTAACGCGAAATTTACGGACAATTTTAAGAATATTGTTACTTTTATCTATCATTTCAGTGAAGATCTACTAATTAAAAGAAAAAAGAAATCAAGTAAAAGTATACAGCAAATTAAAATATAATTTGACTATGATAAAATCCGCCTTCACTCGGTTACCATGTACTTTTACTCATCTTTTTCATTTCGTCACCTTTGCTGGGTATTCGAAAACTTTCACAAAGCCGAAATCATCACCAGTTGCCAACAACTGCTTATCTTTTGTCATGTCCACAGCGTTTACGTCAGTGATATCAGAGTGAGGAGGCCAGATGCCTTCACACGAGTTACCAAGAACGCTAGTCCAAGTGCACCACTCGATCTTCTCCAACTCACTGGACACAATGGCTTGCCGCTTACCACGGGGAGCCTCAAAGAACAATCTCTCCTTTGCACCCGAGTTAGTCTGGAGTAGCTTGCCTAAATGGAATTGTAAAATGGTGATTTATGGGAATCCTTTGAATTGTAATCAAGTAAGATAAATTCCAACAATATATCTTTGCGCTACCCTTAATATCCTCTCTTTATATATTACAAGTGGAACTGCGAAATTGGTAAAATTCTCAATGTAACGAGTTTCAACAATAAAATACTTGTAAATATTCATTTCCAAGCTTTAAAGCCTCGGTTTGGGAAAGTGCTCCATCCCTGTTACTCAACCCCAGACCCTAACGTAGCTCAAACCAAGGAACGGCTTGTAAGTAATTATCCCCCAAAAAAGGTATTAACAAAGCAACTTACCCCTAATGTCCCAGTCCACATGTGTAATGTAACTTGAACTTCCTTTACAGATGCCGACTCGCTTACTGCTCATCACATTGTAAATATCCACAAAGTTATCATGAGAAGCAACTGCCAGATATTTTCCTTGACCTATTGGTAAACGAAGTTGGAAAACCAAAAAATTCTGTAGTTATTAAAACGAAAAGCACCGTATTTTGTTTCAGCTGGACAGGGAAAAGCCTAACTAAGTGGTCAGTGCACCTGAATTGTTTATGGTTGTTCCCGTTTCAAAATCCTTTCTGACCATTCGGGCGATGCCTGACTGAAATCCACCACTTCTGTCTAAGTATAGAATCTGTAAATGGCCAGCTGGTTTGTCCTCTATCAGATAGAGTTTTAAAACTGTGTGGTGTTGATGTAAGTGGACATACTATAAACTAGCCTTGGTCTAAGTATAGTATCTGTAAATGTTCAGCTGGTTTGACTTCCACCAGTTGGAGTTTTAAATTGTGTAGTGTTAATGTAAGTGGGCATCCCATATCCTAGCCTTGGTCTAAGTATATCTAAGGGTTAGTTACTGGATGTGAGTAGTTTGTTTACAAATACACCCACGCGCTAGTGATATAATGAATAACGAACGAGGCGAGAGTCGAGTTCATTATGCAAAATGTCCATTACATAATATTGCCAGCAAGTGGGTGTATTTGTAAACAAACTTCGAACTGAAAGTAACTAACCCTTTTTATATTCAATCTGAGTTCACTGCATCACAAGGCGCGCCTTACACAACTTAACGAACTTGAAGCAAAAGTTTGACCAAACAAAAAATCTCTAAATCAAATAAGTACGTAATTAAAATGGCATATTCAGTTCAAATAAAATAAAATAAAAATCACAAAAAGTTGTACATGAAAAAAGAGTTTAAAATATAGAACTTTTACAAATTAACGTGAAGAAGATAATTTTTAGAAGCAAGTAGCGAAGCATTCACTGAAATTTGTCAAAAACTGAAATTAATTCGTAAAAGAAATGTAGCAAATAACTTGTTTTAGAATTTATCAGCAAGTCCTTTGGGAAGTAAGTTCAATGTTTTAATAAAACATTAGAAGAACTCAACCAGTATTTGAAGTGTTTTCACACGTCGCCATTCCCGATTAAGTAAGTACTGATCCGCCATCTTCAAGTGATCTTGCAAAAACAAGTCAGTAATCTGCATATTTTCGCTCCCAAATGTTCGCCACCATAAAACAAACCAATTTCAGCAATTGTAAATCCGGTATTCAGTAAATCTGGCAAAGGATTAAACTCCATTTTAAAAATCCAAACAAAAAACTGATTAAAAATGTCCCAAACTGCTTCACAAGAAACCCAAACTTCAAACTTATCTATAAGGCGGGAAAGTTGCTGGACGTGCACCAAAAAGTCCGCCAAATTAAATAACTTGATTGTATACTCTGATAAAGGGCAACTTTCGCTGGAGCAAAAACTCAATAAAAATTATTTTGGTTGATATAGTCTTTAAGCTGTGGTTTGAATTTTCTGAAGACTCGGCCATAGGTAAATGATTTTTTGCGGCATGGTCGTGCCGGTTGGTCACAGATAGACCTAAATCACGTGATCGATTTTGACCAATTGCAGGCGCGGATTTTTTACAGTGAACAAAGGTTGCTTATTAAAAAAAAGGATACCAGTCAGCAATTGAAATGTCAGGTACAACTTCGGTAAACGACGTAAACGGTAATGGATTCTCTGTCGGGTAAGGTAGGTGTCCCATGCAGTAGTGGAAACTGAAAGTCCATCACATGCCCCCAAGAATAGCACTTCTAACACTTTACATCAAATTTCAAGCTGATCGTGTAGTCTTGACTGTATGGAATGTGTGGTGCGAGATGATAGACTATAAAAATTGAAGTGATATCGAAGCTTCCTCAAAGAGAATATAAAAGGAAGGAGTCAGGGTGCGACGAACATAAAAAAAAAGATGACTAAAACTGTTCTCAAGTCCTTGTGGAACATATCCAAATGTTGACGACGACACTCAAAAAACAGAGAAAGCCTCGTTTTCTCTTAAGACTTTTTTCGTGTCCTCGTAAGTTTCCACGTGCTTTATCACTGTACGGATCACGGTTTAGGCTATTCTATATGTTTTATAACATAGAACAATTTCAAGAAAATATGTTGATATTAATCAGTTTCAATATTTTATTTTCAACGTGTCTTCCGCGTGAACTTATTTGAAAAAAGAAATTTAAAATATGATTAGTTCAGATTGCAGTTAAAATGCAACTGGAAGTCAGTAAACCCAATATTGTCCTCGGACGCCATTTTGTTTCCTTTGAAAAAAGTAATATAGTTGTCAGAAACTATCACACCATATTCTGGTAAAGCACGTTTTTGACCAATCAGAGCGAGTGTTATATAAAATCTACATTATAACATTATATTCCTGTCGTCGTCACTTCCTGCGTGCTTTATTGCTGTACGGAGCACGGTTTAAGTTGTTCTATTAACTAAATGTGTTCATGTGATAGAAGCAAGACTTCATTGAAAAGAAAACCAATATTACATACTGCATTACATCAGTTTGTAACAGAGGAAAGGTAATAATAAATTTATGATAATAATATCAATATTAATAATAGTAGTAATAATATTACAGATAGATATTAATGTAATTGAAGCATTTTTCTTTAACACGCTTTAAAAGTACAATAATTTACTGAAGCAATTTGAACAGCTGACCTGGATGTACAAAGTGACTTTCTTTATGACATCTACCGAGAACAAAGGGTAATGACTTCCTCCCTTCAGCTCCGTGTATGGTATACCCTGTAGTTAATGACAAGGTAAACGATATTAGACTTCGTTATCTCTGTAAAAATTTCTACCATGCCAGCGAACCTTTAACAAACGCATGTACTTCGTGTTCAAACTTACGTCTATCATGTAGTAGAGACTGTAAGGCAGGTAATTGTGCAGGATGACTGGTGGATAGCAGTGGAATACATATGATGGTGAATCTTTAACCATTCCTAACGTCTGGGTAAAGTTGGCCTTCTCACAGTCAACCTACATCAACAGAAATCATCACTTTATAGGACTGACAACATTAAAACACTTTTGCAACAAATAAAAAACAATTGAATCTTAACAACTGAGGTTACGCAAAGACTGTTTATGAGAAAAAGAACGGTGATAAATCTCTTTTTACCTCAATAAAAAAAGGAGCCACGGTGCTTGTAGGAGGGGTGCAAGTAAATAATTTATGGCCAGCGTTTGAAAGATCTGTCCACACGAGCGGGTGTGTTGTCTCGCTATAACTATAAACAACACAAAATAATCAATATCATCTTCCATTATCTGTTTCCTTGATGTTGAAAAAATATGTTTTAGTTTTTGAGTGCTATTTCTTTATTTAGATTTTGGTCTGTTGTGAGAAAAATAAAAAATAAGATCAACAATAAAAAAAAATAAAAAATAAAAGCGATAAATATTTAACTATCTTTACAACTGCGTTTTCGAATTACTGCAAAAATCTCAACAAAGTCTTAGCATAGTAAATTATCTAAGGCAATCCAGTACGGTAAACATATAGAAGCTAGACAAGTACATAAACTTACCCAAATCCTGCGGGTTTGAGATACAGTTCCGCACGATATGCTAACAGGAGTGGAACATTGTACACTGATTTCTCCTCAATCACAGTCACCTTGCTATAACTTGAGTCCTTCTTCACAGATAGCTCCAGCGGAATAGGAAAATGGTTTTGAATCTGTAGAGCAAATGATGGTGTAAATGTCAAATGGTATTTTCAATGCATTTGTATCATTCAAAGATTGAGACCGAGTTGCTACCGTGGTGTAAACAATACTAGAAAGCTTAAGCACCAGACGTTCTTATAGTCACGGAAGCCAACCGGAACTAAACTGTCAGCATATGTCGCGTACCTGAACACGTCATGCGGTCGTGGTGATCGTCAAGGAGGACTACAAGCCACTTTTTAACTTCCGTGTTGGTCTGTCAGAACTGCGATACATATTTTTTTATTTTTATCAAAGGAATGGCTTCAAGCACTAAAGAAACTGTCAATAAGTCTTTGTAAGTAAAAATATTACTTACAATTACTTTAACACAGACTTTTGCTCCAGATTCTTGCCGTATGTGTCACCAATTTTACAATTCAAATTTTGTTTACGCCTGGGCTCTTCAAAGTTAGTTTTCGCGCCTTTTTACCCTGCGTGAGTCCTTTGCTGTAATACGCGCGCTGCTCAAGTTAAAAATTCGCGCAAAAAACGCCATTTTCGATCCAGTCCATTCACAGAAAATAGACCTCCGTCATGAAGAAATGTCCCAGTGTTTAAGCTCTCTATTATCAATGATCGTCGAGGTTATGTATGCAATGTAAGCAATTGCCAAGGAGATGTCTTAAAAAAACTTTTTAGGCTTCAACGGGATTTGAACCCGTGACTTCCGAGGGAACGCTACAAAACCGCAACGATCCTTCATAACATCGTTGTCTTAAACAAAATTCTAGTTTAGTTAGTCACCGTAACAGAAGTAAATTGTATAGTCAGTTGAGTACATATTTAGTATATAAATCCGACAGTTTTTTTTTCTTTTGAAATATTGCGTTATTGCAAGCATTCACTTATGCTGAATAACACTGCATCGGGCAGAGCGTTTAATCACTACAGCTGGAGCGATCACAGTTCATGACAGTATGACGTTTACTGGTGCTAACTTTCCCTAAGAATTCTCATTTTGAACTACTCCTACAATAAAAGGCTGAACAGAAGGATAAGATAATAATAAGATAATACTTAGGCCTACAATCCTGGACAAAAGCTTACTTTTTTTGCTTATTCTTTTTTTTTTTTTTTACATCTAATTTTTGTGTGTTCTTCTTTAACCACTTTAAATTAGCCAGTTATATTATCCATGTCTTTACCAACGTTTCAGAACCTATAGTTCTTAAAATTTGACATGTAAATAACCGGTGCCTCAAACTGGAATCTAGTGATTATTACAGTAAAAGAGTTAAAGTCCCTATATCGCTTATTTTTTTATCTTTTACATAGAAAGTAGAACCCTTTAGTAATACTAAATTTCGAAAATTAAACAGTTTTTTGCCATTCCTGTTACGTTTTTTAAGTTTTGAAACATGCAAATAAGACAGTTTTGGGACCGCTGTCGTTTTTGACCGAGCATTAATTCCATTATGAAGTCCTGGTGTGATGACGTAGGAGAAGGTCCTTAAGCAGCTTCCGGTTGAATATTAACACTGTCAACACAACATTTTCTTCGTTTACGTTTTAAAACACAGCGAAAAATAGAGAAATTCAGTTTTAAGTACTTTGTTTGTCACGTTTTTCCTTGTAAAACACTAATGACATTGAAGGACATATTACTACTGCTACGTCACAGGTACCAGTCCCCAGCCGCTCGGTCAAAATATAAATTCCTAACTTCTTTTGATTAAAAAGTATACTTAGGTGCGGAATTTTTCTTCGGTTTTTCGAAGTATGAGTTCGTAGATGACAATAGATTTCATCTGAAGAATAAAAAAAAGCGATATAGAGACTTTAAAAGATCTAGATAAGTCAACTCGAATGAACAATGAGATTAGTTACAATTAAGAAAATGTTTATCTTACATTCTAACTCGTCAAATGCATCTCCACCAATCATCTGCCACATTGAACGCATCTTGCTTTCAATTTCTTTTGATTTTTCGTGTTGTCGACCATAGCGTTCCAACTCACACAGAATCTGGAAACCTTTTTCATAGTTACAATATGCGTCAGTGAAATTATTGAGCACGGACTGAATATCACCTACTTGCTCGTGTGCAAAGGCGGTTTCACGATGGCGTACGGATTTCATTACCCCCTCTGTAAGTCGCAACTCAAGACATTGCTTTGCGTATGGCAGTGCCTCTAAATACTTTCCCATATTAAATAGGCAACGAGCAATATGCTCACAAGTGTCTGAAGTGTGACGATGCTTGCCCAGTTTTTTCTCTTGAATTTCAAGTGCTTCAAAGAAATACGCTATGGCTGTCTCGTCGTCGTTATTTCTCATACACGTACAACCTTAAATGTGGCGCAAATGAAAGTAAATATAATGCTGACAATTTTAACTAAAGGTATAAAAACGGCCTATATTATTTTGAAACTGTATATATCAGTTGTGGGTTTTTGTATATGTAAAATCTCCTTACCCTTCTAATGGAGATGGCAAAAGAAAAGTTCGATCACGATTTTTCTTCAATGTGTAATTTGCGTTTGAAGTATGGAAAAATCACTTCCCGATTGACCTTGACCGAGCGATAGATGGCTAGAAGCTATCATATTGTTTTCTGGTCTGTGACGTTAAACGAAGAATTTAGTCAGGAAAGACCGGTCCTGTATTTTATATATCTGTTCAATTTTCCTGTAAAATATGTTAGCGAGGTGTGCTGGAGCTATGTAAATTGAACAAATATACAGAAAATGGTCCGGATTTTCACTACTAAATTCTGCTTTTGACGTCATCGACCAGAAAATAATATTGTAGTTACCAGCCTCCCATCGGTCTTAACAATTTTTTCACTCCAAACAGTCGAATTCACGATTACAACACAAGATCAGTAGCAAAACATTCATATTTCTTACCGAGACCAAGAACAAACTTTAAACGCAAATTACTCCACAAAGAAAATTCGTGATCGAAGTTTCCTTTTATCTTCATGATTAGAAGGGTAAGGCTATTTTAAATATACAAAACACCTACAACTGATATATACACTTTAAGGATAATGAAGACCATATATTCAATCATTTATCTTTATTAGTTTATTTTTAGATTATAAAATTATATTTGATCTGGTCCGCTGCTAGCAGTTGCTAATTTAGGCAGGTCAGCGACCTAAATATTTCAAGAGGTAAGTCTTAGAAGAGTAACTGATCATGATGAAAAGTTTACAATTTTGGGAAAGTAACAATAAACAGAGAATATTACACGGTGGCGCGAAGATATGAAGTTTATCTTCGAGTGGAAAATTTTTTTTTCAATGAGAAGATAAACTTCATATCTTCAAGCCAACGTGTAATTTTCTTTTTATTACATAGATATATAAATGTTTCGAAAATAAAAAAAAATGGCCGAAAAACAAAGGAATGACGTCAGCGATATCTTCACTAGTGAGGATATGGAAAATATCTCACTCGTATGCCGGATGTAGTTCGTATGGAAACTACGAGTTGTCTATTTTTCGGTAAAACACTCATATCTATGTAATAATTATTTTAATTATATAAATAATGGTGTTTTACCGGAAACTAAATCACTCGTATTTTCCATATTTTCAAAAGTGAAGATATGAAAGTTTATGTGCCAAATGTTCCGGATGTAAGCGCGCGTCCTAAAACATTTCCCGCCAGTTTCTTGTTCTTATTTCAGTTTGCCTTATAGTTTCTCCATATAATAAAAAGAATATTACATGTTGGCTTCATTGAAGATGTGGACTTTTTTATCGGGTTAAAATATTGTTTTCTCCACTCATATCATCGCCCGTGTAATATTCTCTATATATTACTCTAAAGAAGATAATTTTGTGCAGATAACAAACAGATTGACAACTTTTGTTGATAGAGTTGACGATTACAGCTGTTAGAATTTACCAAAGCAACCGATATCCATTTTCGCGCGCTGTGATTGGCTCCCATAAGTTGCGATATTCAAGTCTATTTGTTGATTTTGAGGCGGAAGTCGAAATGACAGAAAGCATGCGTGCTAAAAACAGAAAAAAATTTTCATTGTATTGTTTCTTTGAAAATAAAGTAATAAAGCTAATTCAAAATTGGCACTTGGCTCAGTTTGAAAGACCCTATCCCTTGTGGTCTACTCTCAAGTGTTGTTTATAAATTTTCTTGTGCAGGATGTAGCGCCTGCTACGTTGGCGAGACGTGCCGACACCTTTCAACACGCGTGAACGAACACCTTATAAGGGGTAGGGCCTCTCATATTTACAAGCACCTAGTTGGTTCTGATAAATGTCGTTTTTTAAGTTCTCCCAGTTGTTTCAGCATTCTCTCACAAGCTTCATTTCAAACTGAACTTAAAATTAAAGAAGCTATTTACATTAATTTAATGAAACCCTCTCTCAACCAACAAGTGAAGCATGTTAATTTAAAAGTGTCTATAATTTTCACGGGTTTCTTTTGTACCATTATCCATGATTTATTATAATTAATTCTGTTTCTTTATATATGCTTGTCATTGTAGCTAAGTAATCCATTTTCGAACTAAAGAAGGCAAAGGTTTGCCGAAACATGTTTCCAAGTATTAGTTTAAAAAGTGTTGTGTGTTTTTTAAGAATATTATTATTATTATTAATTATATCATTGTCATTGTCATTGTCATTGTCATTGTCATTGTCATTGTCATTGTCATTGTCATTGTCATTGTCATTGTCA
>JANCMA020495854.1:0-10516 GCA_024336925.2 Zoanthus solanderi | reverse complement strand
TAATTTTATAAAAGAAATAAAACATGTTGTCCGTGCCTCCATAGCCTGTTGAAAACCTCGGCAATGTTTGTGAGAATACATATATTGGATATTGGGTTAGAGGTTCTTCTGAGTGCTTTGAACACAAAAAGACACACTCGCTGGCCATACAATGAACAAGAAAAAAATAACACAAACTGAAACATTCTCTTACCCTTTTAATGTAAAATCTAAGCTCTCTGTATAAATATAAGTACATAATTGTATTGGCGTTGTTCAAATAGAATAGAATATATAGAACAACGCCAATACAATTATGATCTCAATCTGACTCCGAGGGTTTTTCTCCGGGTACACCGGTGTTCTTTTCTCTGCAAATTCGACTTTCACGCCAAGATCTGAGCCGTCGTGCAATTCAAACATTAGCCTTTGGCAAGGAAGAATGGTCAGAGCAGGTGAAAGCCTTCGACTGCGTCTCGGGTTTTCACTGATCTGCTCTCGCATTCTCCCAAACGTTCGCCTCGGTTTTCACCAAGCTATGAAGGCACGGAAAACATGTTTTATCTCTTAAGTAAAAAGCACAGCCTTGAGCTTTCTTCAGTCAGTATGTAGGTAATATTTTTTATGGATGAACTGGCCTTGTAGTCGTATAGATATCAATAGATATCCTAGATAGCCTTTGGAAACATGTTCTTTAGTTTTCGGAGAATGATCTGCCTTATGTTGCAAATCCCAAGTAACATTAATCCAGTCGTTTATTGCAAACAGTTTAAAGTTTAAGCTCCAAATTTAAACTCTAAAGTTAAATTTGCTGTATGTGTGACCGAAAGCCGAAAAATAAGGAACTGTACTTATATTGCATTCTAGCAATCGAATCAAGTTTCAAGAGAAGTGAAAACAGCTGTGAGTCGAGCAACCAAATGGCAGAGGGTCTCAACAAAGGTAAGAAACCAAAACTTTCATTTTGTGCAACATTTATTTTTTCACTTTAAACTCATGAGGATAAATTTACCTCATTGAGGCGGTACATCTTGGTTTATTAAAGAGCTTTTCTTTGTTTGAAAAAACAAGATTTCGTTATTAAATCGCTTTAGCATTTAATAATTGATTTTTGTTTGTATTTTTGGTTTTATTTTAAAATAAATCTTAGAGAACATTAAACTCGATCACCGTACCAGAAACCACAATGTTATATACTATATTAAGTCATACAGCGAACTGAAAGAGTTTGGGCCTGTTTATATTGGGCTGGGCCAAGGCTCTTTTACGCGAGATCCCGCCATCTGCCTGTTTTTCAAACAAAACTATTGTTTCGGCTGGCTGCCCCGCTTTCCCATAATTATAACATTTCGTCCCGGCTGCAAGGCTGAAAGGTTTTGAACTGCACATGTGAAAAAAAAAAACTATTCTGCTTAAAATATTAAATGATTCAAAGTGATCGCGTTATGGCCGAGTTGAGTGATTCCACTACAAATGACTGCTTTATTTGTTCGTCGAAAGACAAGCACTCGAAAATTAAAGGAATAATTGTTTCAGATAAGAAACAGATATTTGGAGAAACTGATTGGTTGTTTGCAGGAATAAAAGCTGTTATGGCTGACAAAGGCCCATAATTGCGTTTTAAGTTTATTCCTTGAAACTGGAGAAGTAGCGGCAAAACACTTACAAGGCTTGGTAAGACGATAGTCATGATGATTGATGATTGGTTATTAGCTTCTGACGCGCCACTTTTTTGAATGTTAACACTCAAATCTTATGTCTCGGTTACGGGACAAAACTTTTCATGTAAAGTCTCGGACAAATTCATCCCTTTAAGCGGGTTGGCCCGCCTCCATTTGAACAGGCCCTTGGAAAAACACCTGGTAAATCGATGTGACCATTCCATGATTTACTTAACGAGTTACAAAAAGCATAAAGCACGCGAAATTAGGCCATTTTATTTTATGTTTAAATGTACATGTCAGCTGTACTGGGTTGTTCAGAAGCGGGTTAACTTTAACCCTGGGTTATGCGAAAATTCAAGGGGCAATTTCTTCTTTAAAGAAAGGTTAACAATTCTTTAAGAATGCAGTTTGGATTTTCAAAGGAAAATCTTGTCAATCCCAAATTTACAGATCAAATCTGCTTACTTAAGGCTGGAAATAAGTCCATGGGTTAAGAATTTAATCCTGGGCTAGCGCTAATTGGCTTTTGAACAACTGGGCCCTTGGGGGAAAATTGTTTCCTTGCAGCTTCCTTACCAACAAAATTGACTAAGAACACGATACAAGAATTTTAAGCCACTGACACAATGATATCTTTTTCTACCTCAAAAGATGATATCAACGAAACGGAGTCACTGTCCTCCCTTGTCATACCGCCAGGTAAAACAAACACTTTTAGTTTCTGGTATTCAGTTAAATTGGAAAAAGGGTAATTTAATCATCAAGTATAGATAGCACTACCTTGAAACCACTAAAATTGGTCTAACTGTAAAATCATACAGTTATTAATATCAAGTGAGCCTGAATGTTAACAATATGTTAGCAGCCACAGACAGCTGTATCGATTTTTTTTTCTTCTTAATTTTTTTGTCTAACAGAGTTGGGAATTACCCCTGACCCATTTATTGACTTTTTGTTTCAGATTTTTTTAACAAATTTGAATTATTTAGAACATTAACAAGTCAATTGGGCAGCGGTTTTGACCATTTTGGGTCTCGTGAACATGGTATACTTATTACAATGTACTAATGAAAGCATAATGCTTGTGGGATGTGGCTGAAACACATCAGGTATTGATAGCGCATGCGTGGTAGTAACAAATTTGAATGTAACTTTAATCTTATTCTTTTTAGGTACGTTTAGGTATTACTGTACATATAAGTTTGGAAAGCTATAATTGCCGATGTTAGTGGTTTATATTTAATAAAGTGAATGTATTCAATGTGCAACTGTAACTTTCTGTGTAACAAAAAGATTTGGGACAATATAATATGCGAAACCATCGTTTGACAATACAGTTAACGTGACAAGCTGTTATGCGACAAATGCGATACATTGTGTGGCTATGCACTGTATAATAACAAATTGTGGGAAATTACGTTTCATTTTATGTGGTTATACATTGTGTGACAATACATTGTACGACACTACAATATGTGACGAATTGACTCGCTTGTAAACCGTGCATCATGATAACTAACAACTAGTGCCCAAAGGGGAAGTTTGTTGAATATATACCGAGACGCGAAGCGCGACCCTTAGGGGGATAAATGTTTTAGTATTTAACAAACTAATGGGATAAAAATGCCCTTTATTTTCAAATAAACAATACATTGTAATTTTTTTTATTATCAGCACGCGCACTTCCTGTCATTTTGACTTCCATCTCTATATCAACTAATAGTCTTGGATATTGCGAGTTACGGGAGCCAATTAGAGCTTGCGAAAATCGATATTGGTTGCTTTAGTAAATCCTAATAACTGCTGTTAACCATTCTTGAAATCAGAGAGTAAATTGGCCGCATGTAGCTTGTTAACGAGATCAATACGTAACTTTTTCGAGCCGCACTCAAACTGGGTAACTGCGCGCTCACAGAACAACAAATTAAAGCTAGGCATAGTCAGGTTTTGTGGAGGAAAAAAGTCCGTATTGAGATCTAAAAAATTAAACTCAACATGTCACAATGGAAGTCGTGGATTCGATCCCAGGTCGAATAGATAGAAGGCGAGAGTTATGGCTATTAAACTATTTAATTCCCTTGATCCCCTTGTGTTACGAATAAACCAAAACAAAACGTTGATTTTTCAAATATTTTATGCAGTTTATCTGGACAGTGAACAATCTGAAAGTCATCATTTGACCTTGCGCGAGTATCAAAAGGAGCTTGCAGCTCCTTCTTTGAAAGGACAGAACAGTATCATCTGTGCTCCGGCAAACAGTGGAAAGACATATGTTGCGATTCACATAGCAAGAAACCACTTGGACAAATGCACTGATGTCCATGCAGAAGGTAAACATGATTTATCATGGTTTTATAATACTACTTGCTTTTGAATATGAGTTACTATGGTTTGGGCTTTAGTTATGTTATAGTGATAGTTTGGTCATTGTCATGGTCACTGACAGATGAAGAGGGGCTAGATTGGAGAAGGGGCTATCTCACAGATGAAGAGGGGCTAGATTGGAGAAGATAATCACCACCATCGACCACTGTCAAAGTGATAGTTTTGTTCATTATCTTGATGGTACTTTTAAGCTTATTCATGTTGGTGGTGTTGATGGTAGTAGTTTTAAGCATGGTGATGGTATTGATAATGCTCACTTTCAAAGTGATAGCTTTGTTCATGGTTGTGATGGTAGTTTTAAGAATGGTCATGTTGGTGGTGTTGGTGGTGGTAGTTTTAAGCATGGTCATGTTGTTGGTGTTGGTAGTGGTAGTTTTAAGCATGGTCATGGTATTGATAATGCTCACTTTCAAAGTGATAGCTTTGTTCATGGTTGTGATGGTTGTTTTACGAATGGTCTTGTTGGTGGTGTTAGTGGTGGTAGTTTTAAGCATGGTCATGGTGGTGGTGTTGGTAGTGGTAGATTTAAGCATGGTCATGGTAGTGATAATGTCATTGTCAAAGTAATAGTTTTGTCCATGGTTGTGATGGTAGTTTTACGAATGGTCAAGTTAATTGGTGGTGTTAGTGGTGGTAGTTTTAAGCATGGTCATTGTGGTGGTGTTGGTAGTGGTAGATTTAAGCATGGTCATGGTAGTGATAATGGACATTGTCAAAGTAATAGTTTTGTCCATGGTTGTGATGGTTGTTTTACGAATGGTCATGTTGCTGGTGTTAGCGGTGGTAGTTTTAAGCATAATCAATGTTGTGGTGATAGTCACGTGGTCAAAGCGATAGTTCGGGCCATGCTCATGGTATTAGTTTTGGTCATGGTCGGTCGTGATCATGGTCGCAGTCAGAACTGTGATCGTGGTTTTGTGGCGCTCTTGGACTTACTTGCCATTGTCATTAGCATGGCCTTTGTGCCATGATGCTCGTGGCCGCTCTAATGATGTGTTTGCAGTTATGTCTTTTTTTTGTCAAGTTTGTAGTGGTGGTAATAGTGGTAGTCATCATGCGGTCATTGTGCAATCACAGTTGTAATCGTGGTTTTGGTTGTGGAACTGGTTGGGTAAGTGATATAGGTATGTTTTCATCTAATACGCCATGTCACCAGGTTATCATACTCCCGAGAACAACACTTAGTAGTTATTAATGTTTCATTTGTGTTCTTACAGATGAAAACTGCAGCGATAAAAAGCCAAAAGTAATTTTCATTGTCAGTACTCTATCGCTAGTGCTTCAACAAAAAGAACGCTTTGAATACTTTCTAAATGGCAAGTACAGGGTGGCAGAAATTTCTGGAGGGGTCGCAGCAGAGGTTCCCCTGCAATTTCTGTTGACAAACAATGACGTTGTGGTACTCACCGCTCAGATTCTGGTCAACGCGTTGAAGGATAAGAACTCCGGTGTCAGGCTGACGGACATCACATTGCTGATATTTGATGAGTGTCACCATACAAACAAAGACCATCCTTACAACAAGATTATGGAAAGATACATGGCATTGAAAAAGCAGCCTGGTGCAAAGCCAAACTCCTTACCTCAGGTACCAGTGTAGCATTTTGTGTGATAACAACCACCTTGTTAGCCTAGTTGGTAAGGTGCCGGTCTAAGGGGCTGGAGGCTTGGGCTCAATCTCCCGCCGGACCTCAGGATCACCCAGGATCTTGAAGTAATTTCTACAAATGGGTAGATTTTTACGTTTTCTCAGATTGTTGTTCAGATGTTCATTCGTGAGTAGCTTTCAGAGTACACGCAACAGCATTCCTCTTTAAAAAAAGTGGGACCTTTTTTTGGATTACTGTTGGTCAATGATATTTTTAAGCTCTAGATCTGCTGCGTCAAACTTATAACCCAATTAAATAATAATAATAATAATAATAATAATGATGATGATGATGATGATGATGATGATGATGATGATGATAATGATAATGATAATGATAATGATTATTATAATAATGTTGGTGTGGGGAAGTCAAAATTGTACCAATTGTCATCGGAGCGCTTGGAACTCTCCCAAACGATATGTGGAAATGGCTTATTGAACTTGATCTGGCCTCTGACATAGTGTTGTTGCAGAAAGCGTGTCTACTGGGATCTGCTAGAATCCTGCGAAAAGTTTTGGATACGTAAAGCTATGCATGATGAAAAGTTAAAGGGCACCTAAGGCTGCGGGAAGTAGATCGATGCCCCTTTCAAAGACCTTCCAGCTTTGTGCTGTGATTTAAAAGATCATCATCATCATCATCATAATAATAATAATAATAATAAGTGATGTATTTTTGTAGCTCTTATCCTCATGATCAAAGTGTTTTTCAAATGAATACGGTTTCAACATTTTGGGCTCTTAGATAGTCCGCCATTCTCCTATTTGAAATATTGAGAAATGCCTTCAAGGTTAAAAAACAGACAAGAAAAACAACAAAACCGCGATCACTACCCTACTATTTTCGACAAGCGTGTAGCCACATCTTCTAAGTCCCCCGATAGAAGGTCACGAGAAAGTTTCTACGGTTTAACATCCTCATCTGAGATCTAACCATTTACAGATGTTAGAGCAAATGCAGCGCCTTCTCCTTAATTCTTTTAAGACCCTGATTGCTTGTCCATCTGAGAATCGAACCCAAGCCTCTCACACGGTACACTGGCACCTTACTAACTGAATTAACCAAGCAGCCACCCCCAATATAAAGTTTAATATTTAATTTTATGATGATTATAAATACCTTTCAAGCATTTGCTACACTTTTCGTGCTATTTCTAGTCTTATATAATTAACATACTTTATCCGAATGATAGTTTGCACTGATCTTAAATAAATAAATAGATAATAAAGAAATAAAAAAGTAAATAAAGAAATAAATATAAATACATAATGACAACTTCCCTAAAGAGGCTTTTCAGTTTTATGTTAAAATCCCAGTCCCCAGTTAACAATTCCAACTTGTTGGAGGGAAAGCAGTTGGCTATTTGCAAAGCGTAGTGAATTTCAGTCCCTGGGATCAACGAGGACAAATTCATTCATTAGTCCGAGTCGTTAGTTTGTAACTGGGTCTTCCACATTCAAATCCCCAACTCTGACCACTGAGCCACACTGCCTTCTTGAAATATGTTGGAATTAATATTTTCTGGCAATAGAACACAACACATACCTAACTAGGAGGGTAGGGAGGGGTAGTGTTGGTGCTCTATAATGGAACTCACTTTTCTTACCTAGTTTTACTAGTATTTAAAAACCAGTATAAATAATAAAACTTGATAAAACAATTATTTTGTTCGATTCCCTTTAATGAACGGTATATGACTTTGCGTCCAAAGGTTGTCGGACTGACAGCTTCTCTCGGCGTTGGGAAGTCTAAAACTTTGCTAAAAGCAAAGGAACACATCATTAAACTGTGTAGCAACTTAGATGCGGAGCTTATATCAACCGTTAAGGACAACATTGAAGAGTTGCGTAGAAATGTAAATCTTCCGGAAAGCAAACTCTACTCAGTGAGAAAGCCCGAGAATTCCAAATTTGAGACAGTGATTGGTAAAGTGATGGAGTTGATCGAAAGAAAAGTTGGAACACCGTGCGGCAAGCCCCCACAAGGGAGAGCAACTCAGGAATATCGACAATGGGCAGAAAATTTGTATAATCATGCAGCTGCTGAAGGTACCTCACGCGAATTCAAATATTACATTACCTTTTTACGTTGGCTAAAATCCGTAAGAAACCATCTGTTAGCTAACAAATTATTTATTTCCGTTGAACCTAAAAATTGTATTTGTTTTGTTTTATTATTTGTTGTTTTCATTCTCATGTGCAGGCATGCTGACATGGACACTTCTGAACGTTAATGATAAAATGAGTTACCAGTGCTCTTGACCTTCATTGTTACGACACATGCAATCTAGTTCTTTCACTTTTAAGAAAATTTTCAGAATCAATATCAGTCAAACATTATTCCACTACTTTAAGAAAACTAATATTCTTAACCTTTAAACCTATCTGACCCGGGGTGGGCACTTTGTTCACATAAAACTCAGAAACAAACATTTTAGTTTGCCACGTTTTCTAAAAATCCTAATTACTTAAGTGCTGGTACTGAAAAAGGGATGTAAGCGCACCCTTATCTATGTACGCACCCTGTGTTGTACTGTTCCAAAATGCACTTTTTAAAAACTGTGGTAAATAAATTTAGATCTAATGTGCAGAACGCCAGTAGAACTGTTCGATTTGTTTCCATAGTTTTCATTTTTCTGTTTTCTAACGAAAATTAAAGATTATTAAAGATATGCATAAAGAGCAGGCGTGTAGCACAGTTGCTATGTGCGCTGCATTCTGTGCTGGAGGTCCCCAGTTCGATTCTCAGTGACCCCAACGTCTGTTCCGACTTTTCTCTGATCTGTGGAGCTTTAAATACCCGTAAAATGGAGCACTGACAGAGGGAGGGGGTAAAGAACGCACCGTCGGCTTCCACTGATAACAGTTCTGTGAACTGACGGAACTACCGACGTTAAATAAAGAAACCTTTACTTTATACAAAAAAAAATAAATAAAAATACGTTTTTACTAGATATAAAAGCTACTGCTTTTTCTACGGTAAATCAAGAGCTAGCTATTGCATGTAACCACTTTCTTAAGGTCAAAACTGTCTGCCAAAGTATGAAAATTATTCATATTATGTTACTAGAAAAGAGTATAAACAGATGATCTTGTAAACTTGACTCAATAGTTAGTCAGAAAAGAATTTATTTAGAAAACAAGAAAATCAGAAGAAGATAGATGTAGTCTTTGAAAAATATAAATGGCATACTCAAGGGTAAGGTCGCAACATGAAAGATCCTGGTACCACTCAGAAGCTCCCTTGCCACTCCGTAAAGCCCCGTCTACAGAAGCAATTTTTATGTGACAATTTTTATGTGGCAATTTTTATTTGCTCGTGTAGATAAACAAAATTGACCAATTTTTGTATGACAATTATATTTACTGAAAAACTGCCGTGTTAGTTTTTATGTGGCAAATAAAAATTGTCACATACAGAAAGTTGTCTGTGTAGACAAGACAACACATAACATTGACAGTTTTTTTGATGTCATCCATAGTTCGCAGTCTCTAATTTTTTGTTTTCAAATAAAAAGTGTTCGTGTAGACAGAGCGTTCACTGGCAAATAAATAAAACTTGTCACATAAAAATTGTTCGTATAGACGGGGCTTAAATAGCTCCATCCTTGTACGACATGCACTGCTGCCCTGCGGCTTTGCCCGTGTCCGCCATTAATTGTTTCTGCAACACATCACCTCATTTTTAAAGGGAGATAAAACTTATTAAATTCATTTTTTCCCTTTGATTATAGGACAACGCTTCATGGTAACATTCGCTGAACAGCTGAGAGAATACCACATTTCTCTAACCATTTACGATTCCACTCGTATGAAGGATGCAAGGCGGAGATTAGAGTAGGTATTTCACATTGATGGGAACTTGTCAGTGAGAGAAAAGTACTATCCAGGGAAACTTGCTTTCAAAACACTAGCTAAAAAGAAACTCAGTGTAATTATTCAATTCACTGAGTTTTCTACTGCGTCTCGGGTTTTCACTGATATGCACTTGAATTCTCCCAAACGTTCGCCTTGGTTTTTCACCAGGCTACGAAGGCACGGAAAACATGTTTTATTTCTCAACTATTACAAGATGGTGGAACTTATTGACTTGGACTAGTGTGATGCAACTATTGGCTAGGGAAAAGCTAATTCCAATCTGGAGCCTTTCTTTGTGTTTATCGGACGAATTCGTCCGATTGTAAGCGAAAGGGTTAAGGACTTAATCTCGTGCTCGTTTTATTTCTAATTTAAAACGCTCAGAATATCACGTGTTGTTGCGTGTTTAAAAAGACTGGGTGATCCATCATCCTCACGGAGGTGCTCCTGCACACGTGTGAAAAGTGTTGGAAATCCACATTCATGGGGTGGGAACTCAGCGTTGAAGCAGTTCTTTGAACTCGCCCTTGCAGCTCTTTGCTTGTGGCTGAAACGCTATACCGTGCTGATGAGTCCTAACAAGGACGAAACAGCTGTCCACGGTTGCTCTGGTTACTTGCACTGTACTTACTTGGGTAAAGCCGGTTGTGCGCATGCGTGTAGGTTCTGGCCAAACCGTGGAGTTGAGTACGGGTGGTTTGTGCTTTCTACCACTTTACTTTTGGAAATCTTGGGATTATTTTGACGATGGCTTCAGAAACTACGAACATGTAAATGTGATTAAAAGTATATATATATAGAGTAAAATGAAGTGAATGGCTGGAAAACTACGTTGAAATTAATTAGTCAGTGAACCAATATGAGCAAGAGCTCGGGCTAGGCCAGCAACTTTAACCGTAGAAAGCTGTTTCGTCCTTATTGGGACTCGTCAGTACGGTGTAAAGGGCAATAATAAAAAGCCAGCCAAAGGCTAGTTGTT
>JANCMA020495750.1:0-10518 GCA_024336925.2 Zoanthus solanderi | reverse complement strand
GTGTGGTCTGTCTCTTCTACTGGGAGCATTATTAATATATAAAAATATTTGTGAGCCGCTGTAGCGGACGATCTATGAAAGTCTCTCAACTATCAGCTCTGTAATTGTTTGTAAAGCACATTTGAACATATATATAGATAATTGCGCTGCATAAAATCAATGCAAGAAACACTTACTGAATTTCTTAAGTCTTAAATACAGCGTGAAAAAAAAGCTCTAATGATATTTCAGATGTAGTCCTTTGTCAAAGTAAAGGTGAGGATGTTTCTTTTTAATTTTAGGACCCCTTATTTTGGAAAGGACTCTCCTTTTGCGAAGACTGGAATTCCCATGGACCCTTGATTTTCAGTGCTAGTGGGAGTAATTATTTTCCCTAGTTTATTAATATTATTAAACAACTACTTTTCAAAACCTTTGAAGCAGAATAAATAAAGGTAGTGTACCTTTGTCGTGGAACATATCAGAAAGGTTAAGAGTTTCTTCTCTGATATTGTATCTTTGACTTAAACATTCCTGTAAAACATATAAAGTAACCTTCAATTAAGAAATAAAACATGTTTTCCGTGCCTTCATAGCCTGGTGAGAACCGAGGCAAACATTTGAGAAAATTCGAGAGCAGATCAGTGAAAACCCGAGACGCAGTCCAGGCTTTTCACCTGCTCGAGAATTCTCACAAATTTTGCTGAGGTTTTCAACAGGCTATGGAGGTAAAGACTTGTAACATCTTTTATTTCTTTTATAAAATTATTATTTTCATTGTTAACAAAGAGAAAGACTATATGCGAAGCGTGTACTGTAAATTCCCACAACTCGGAGACAGGTCGTTGTTATCTTGTCGGTACAGTGGTTATTGTACAGAAAATAGCATTATGGAAAATCTTCGTGATTTTGTATACTATGCAATTTCCTGTAAGCCTAGTAATGTAACTGGGAAAATGATACAAACATTCGTTAACTTCAACTAAAGTAAAGTACATCAAATATTTTTCTAAAATGAATCATTAAATTGATTTATCTTGCAGTTCAGAAATATAACACGTTTTCCGTGTCTTCATAGCCAAATGAAAACCGAGATGAATTTTTGTCGGAATTCGAGAGCAGATCATTGAAATCCAAGATGGAGTTGAGGGTTTTCACCTGCTCGAGAACTCTCACAAAATTTGTCAAAGTTTTCACCAGGCTATTTCTCTTATAAAATTAATATTTTCACATTTAACAAAGAGCAAGATGAAAAACAAAGAATGTGTTATGTATCATATATCAAACATGAGAGACAATGTTTCATCCCACTTCCAAACACTGAGAAGAGAGTTGAAAATATGACGCACAGCAAAGTATTTTTGACGAAATTCGAGGTGTTTGGAAATGGGATGAAACACTGTCTCGAGTGTTTCATATATCTTCTCAATTGAAACTAAAACTAAGGAGTAAACAAAGAAATAAAATCATAAAAATATATGCTAATTAAGATCACCTTTCCAAACCATGGTCACGGTTATGATTTCGATTTGTTTTAACTTAATGAATTATTAATGAGTTTGAGAAATATATTTCTTATATTATGGAACTGTAATTATAACATTTAGAAGAAATCTAATCATATCGCTCACATCATTTTTATGCTTCATAGTGCTATGAAAACACACTTGTTGGCCAATCAAAAGACAGGTTGATCCAAATTATTGTATAATACAGCATAATAATGTTCCTAGTATAATTTTTTAGTTTCAGTAGCATTAACAATTTATATACAGTATTCAACTTTATTCTCAATAAACTATCAAAAGTATAACTATCATCATATTCATTACAGTTAAATTTTGCAACTGTTTGTCAAATCTTTTCCTTTGAAACAACTTTGTTACGGCAAAATTATTTCATTGCACAATATATTTGATGTGAGCAATATAATGTCAAAAGTATATCACTGGATTTTGGTGTGGATTTCGTCTGTTTTTGACTACTAAGATTTTGGTGTGGATTTCGTCTGTTTTTGACTGGATTTTGGTGTGGATTTCGTGTTTTTGACTGGATTCTGGTGTGGACTTCGTCTGTTTTTGACTGGATATTTTGGTGTGGATTCCGTCTGTTTTGACTGGATTTTGGTGTGGATTTCGTTTGTTTTTGACTGGATTTTGGTGTGGATTTCGTCTGTTTTGACTGATTTTTGGTGTCTTCCACATTACAATATTAGTGACAATCATGTGCTCTTCTCTTGAAATTTTCATTTATAAAAGCACTTGCTCAGTTACAAGGTACAGTAAACAGAAAATGTTTCATTTATTACAAACCCTTCTTTTTGAATGTTTCAAAACAAAGATCCCAAAATTTATGAATTCTTTAGCATTTAATGATGAAAATGACATTTGACTGAAGTCTGAGCATAAAAGCAGTTAATAGCTATATAAAGAACTTTATGCATATTTATTTACTCTCTTTACCTGTGGTAGTAACTGTTTAAAAATATTAATTTTAGGGGAACTGAGAGTTTGAAATCGTCAACTCCACCACAGTTATCCCAGAAGCAAAGACACCATAGTGTCACAATAGTTAACTGGTTTGCTTCCTATCAGCTGTGGTCTCTACTTTGAAGAAAAGGAGATTTCAACATGAAGCTCAACAGCCCCTGTCAGAGAAAGTTTTTTCTAAAAGTATACATTTTTAAAAATGTTTTAACAGATTTCTTCAAGTTGCTTGGATATATACATTTTATTTCATAGTGAGAACAAAAATAATCTACTGCAATCCTCATGTAACCTCTTGACTTAGGCATAATTGATTGATCCTTGAAAATCTTTGAAAATAAAATAATTTGTATCTGAACATGCTCATTGCAGGGGTGGATCCAGCTAAAAATCTGACCATGGCTGCCATTTTTCCCAACCAAAACCTAGGGTGGTCCAGGGGATATGCCCATCTGGAAAATGTTTGAGAACCATACCCTGAAAAATATTAGGTTAATCCAGAATTTTTCAAAGTGGGGAAAATCTGACCATAGCTCGAGCCATGTTCCCCACGGCTGGACCCACCCCTGCATTGATAAAATGTTTCTAAAACACTCACTTTTACAACTTGTTCTGTCTCAGAATTCCATGAAGGGCCAGTGTCTCCATCAGCATCTCTGCTTCGTCGAGGTGGTGCACATGAGCGGACTGACACTACCAACTAACAAAAATAAGATGCTTGATGGTAAAAACCAGTTGGAAGATAACATCATCATCTTCATTTATCGTCCTAGATCAATAAATTATAACATGTGATAGAGCTACTTATTATGTTTAATAGTAAGAAACAAGTACTGTTTTATTAAACAGTTTGTGTTGAACTAGTCTGGCGAAAGACTGAATGTCATAAATGGAATGCTGTGTCGGTGTTTCTACATTCTTTTTCACAACGGTGTACAATTTTATTTATTTGTAAAACTGTTTTAGTGTGTTTAACTGGCTGACAATGACACTTGCAATTAAAATGCAAAGGACAGGATTAAGTTTTTAAAATTCTGCTTTCTATTTCTGTCGAAATTTCCATTTTGATATCTTTGACCAAGTACCATGTATTTACCCACGAATAGGTCACACCCACGTATAGACTGTACCCCAAACTTTACACTTGTTTTGCCAAAAAAAAACTACATATTAGTGAAATGTAATCAGAGGTTGAGCATCAGTAGCCACATTGACAAACCACTACCAAGGGAAAGGGAAATGACAGGGTGGCATAAGAATAAAATGAATGAGAACAAATCAACCTGGAAATACAAGCAAAGTGAAGTCTGAAGTTGTTTGAAATCAACAACTGATGCATAACAGACTAACAGTCGAGTTTATTTTTAAGATAAAACTAAATTCATGTACAGCAGGGAAAAATGTACGACATCATCAAGCCTACAGGAAATTAATAAGAAAAATAAAAAGCAAAATTTTTTATCTAGAACCTATTTTATTTTGCTTTACACATTCATGGACTTCAAAATAATCTTTAGCTTCCTATTGTGGGTACAAAACAGTCTGAACATAATTTGCCTTGTAAATAACAATTTTCATTGAGTCACTGACTGATCTTCCAAACTAAAACACTGATAAGCAAACACAATAGAAGCTGAAGTTTATACACTCACTAATTCATAATTAGTTGCCAATGAGCTAGTCAGGAAATGATGCAAGGGCCAAAAAAATTAAAATAATTAAATATGTACTTTTAAAAGCTGTAATGCTGGTTAACGTGCATTGATTGAAGACAATCAAAAATAAGGGGATTTTCTTCCAGCTATTAATTATTTTGTGCTTTGTCTTTCAATGTGTTGCACTTTTTGACCTTGTTTTTGGATTGCAATGTTTTACAAGCAAAACAAAGAACCCCACTGGCACACATGAAAAATAATTAATTGGTTGTGCAAACAGAACTAACATAACCAATGCACAAACAAAAACTACAGTCATTTGAGTGGGAAATTTCTGCTAGCCTGCCATACAGTATGAGACAGTTGGAATTTCATAAAAGTTATCATGTTCTAAGAATCATAGTTTTTAATGTTTTTTATTTATTAGCATAAATAAAATTATAATAAACACGGCAATCACCTTGTTTGTTCACTTTTATTCATGGGCATATGAAGAACAGAATAATAATCTTAAGTTTCTATTCTACAGTTACAAAGTACTTTGGGTAATTATATTTTCTTACTTCACATGTACTTCAAAACAGCAGGGGTTTCATTAAGGCTTGGAGCAGGAGGGCTTTTGGATTTGGCAACCGGGCAAAGTTTATGCAATTTAGCCTTACTAATATTAAAAATTTATCTATAGTTGCAGAGATGGTAAAAGCAGCCGGGCAAAGCCGTCTTCACAACCGGTCAATTTGCCCGGTGACCAGCCCTTAATGAAACCCCTGAAACAGTCTAGACTGTACATCAAACCCTTATAAAGTAACTTGTTGAAATGAAATACCTTTGAGCCATCTCTAACAGTTATTTGATGGCTGATTCTCTTGAGTGCATCTGCTGCTCTTTTATCCTCCACAAAAAAACAAGCACTGTCTCCTTTAAAGTGGAACTGCAAATTATTTTGAGATATAAAAACATTTTTGAGATATTACATGGCTGTAAGAAGATAAAAAATAGGTACACGATGCATACATGTGGTAAGCCATGGAGGTTGGCTGTCGGAAGAAGCATAATATTATTTGTTCGACTTCTGTCATGTGATTGAATACTGGCCTCTGAGTGATTGGTCAAACGTGGCATCCTATTTTTCGGTAACAATGTTGGTAAGCTGTTGACTTACCACAAAAAGTTATCTTTGAGTTTTTAAAAAAGTTAATGAGTGATCCCAGCTACAGGGAAGCTTTTGTGTCTCCAAGCAACCATGTAAGCAAAATCTCTATGACAGCTTGAAGCTAGCTAAACCTTAATTCTTCACTGGGTCATCAGAGGGCTTCTCTCTGGTTTCTGCAGTGTTTTTTAAGAGTCACTTATCCATCGCTAGGTTACAGTAGCTTTCCAGATGAATCCATCTGGAGCAAACTATCCATGGAGTGAAATCACCAGTAACCGTCACAGTGCAACTGACATGCTGATGAATAATTTTCCAGGAGTTCTCCTGGATAGAAACTTATATTTTCTAGGACCCAACACCAAAATCTTTCTTATAAAAAACAAAAACAAGTAACTACATCACAAAAACAATTGTGCTGTTCTTCAGCTTTTCAGCTGAAATAATACGTAAATCCCCAGAAAAAAAAAATCCTGAAATTGAGTCAACATAAAATACAAAAAATGATTATAATCATGAATCAGATGCTTCTGTATATTTTGGTTAGTTTCTAAATTCAAGGAGTTTTCCAAAAGTAGAGGGAAATGATTTGTTTTCCAAGGAGTTTTTTAGGGTCCTGGAAGAAACTTTCAATATTCTGTGAGTTTTCTAGAAATTCCAGGTCGGAGTAGTTTCTCAGGACAAAACTTACAACTTTTAGTACCAACTTAAGTAGAAAAACAATGAAAAGAAACAAAAAAAATGATACACTTAATAATAAATCAGTCAATGTACTGTACTTTACTCTAGCACCGTTGGAATAGAATGAAATTTAACCATTAGATGCCTATTTTGGAACCAAACCGAGATATGTCCAGAATCGACCACAATAACGAAAAACACAATTTTGACAGTTTAACAATGAAAATCCTCGAAATTTATGCTAATGAGATTCTCAGACGGCTAACCTTGAAAACAACGAAATCCTCGAAATTTATGCTAATGAGAATCTGAGAAGGCTAACCTCAAAAACAGCTTTTGATAATTTAGTAGTTTTCATTGTTTTCGTTGATTTCGGGGTTTTCGTGGTGCTTTTAAAAATTTTGGAGATTTTGCAGTTTTTGTTATTGCGGTCGATTCTGGACAAAAGTGACCAAACCAACTTTACCTCAACAGGTTGGAATGCTTGATCACTTGCATTCTGTAATCTCTTGATTAACCATTCTTTATCATGCTTTTTTCCTCCAGGAATCTGTTGAGATAATGAAAACATTGAAATTTACTCACTGATGATATGATACAAGTTTTATAATGTGCTGTATGTATCATCTTAGTCGATGCTTCAAAAATAAAATGTTCAGGGATAATGAATGGTATGATTGGCATTACAAGGAGGTAACTGCTCATAAATCCATCAAGGGTTCTTCACTCTGGAAATCTCAAAACAAAATTTTAGGACCTTATATGATAATTATATTATATGAATTTGGAGGACCAATGTTACTTCACACTCACTCAGCAGCAAGAAAGGAAAACATTGTTATGCTTAATATGTTTTTTCAAGAACAATAAATATGTTTTTCAAAGTAACAAGAAAATATGTAACCGAAAACTTTCAAGACAAAACAACTCAAATCTAGAACTTTTAGTAAACTTTTTTCTATAACCAGACCACAGGCAGCCCACAATTTTTATGTGTACATATTATATAATATTAGTGTTATGATATGTATAATTGAATAAATTTAACTACCATCAATCACTGCAACAAGCTAAACTGTACATAATTATATAAAGATCATGAACAATTTAGAAAGCACAATATTCTCTCTTGAGCTCTTGTATTTGTATCTTGGATCCTTCCTGTTTTTTTACAGAGCCATCAGAATGCTGAATTTCATTGAAATTGCCTGTGACCTAACCACTGTACTGTACTTCTTTCCATACCAAACAGAGGAAATTAGGTTATTATTTCTTCTTAGACACATCAGAGTTTCTCTCTCTGATGATGAACAAGTTGTTCGAAATGTGTCATATGTATATTTTCATTAATAAGAGATTTACGTCGGGTCCGATGGGCAAATTGTTTGATGATCAACAGAAGTAATTCCCAGTCCAAGAGGTCTGGGGGCAAATGCTTGGAAATCAGTATTTAAAATCAGCCCATCCCACTGTAGTTGCCTCAGTAGCTCAGTGGTAGAGCACCAGTCATGAATGAAATCGGTGAGTCGTGGGTTCGATTCCCGCTCGGGACATCTGATTTTTCCAGCATTTGTTCTGTTATTATTTCCTCTTAGACACATCAGAGTTTCTCTCTCTGACAATGAACAATGCAAGAACTGTTCTATTTACTTAATGAAGAAATGGCTTTAGACTCAAAATAAAATCTTATGACTTTTCACCCAACACCATTCGTTCAAAATAGTTCCAAGTCCTTTAAGCTATATCCAAAATGTGTTGCTGTAAAGGAAATTTAACTATATGCAAAATAATTCAAGTTTAATGTATCCACAACTCATTCACAGTTCCCTTTGATTATAAGCTTTAAGGACTTTTGATACATTTCTTCAATTAGTGATAATGACACTGAGCACATTCTGTAATTCTCCTTCTCAAGACTAAATACTCTCGTATTAATAAAATTGGTCTAATACATACTACAATTTTGTTCCATGATTGTTTTTCACCATCCCCAATGCTCATACTAGTTGCACGATCTTGGTTGAAAGGTCTTCCTCGACGGCCTCGTGGTCGGGAGTATGGAGTGCTATAATTGTATTTAAAAATCAAAGGTCTCTATGAGCTACTCATTCGTAAGTGTTGAAAAGATGTAGGAAAGGCAGAAAATCAAAGAGGGAGAGAGACAAGAGAGAGAAAATCTCTTATTTCTCTCCTTCTCCCTCTCTCTCTCTTGTACTCTCTCTTGAGCCATTGTATCGACAGTAGAAGTAGAAGTGACATGACCATTTTTCGGTCATTCTTAGTTACGAAAGAATGATAGTCATTTTATTCGATAATTTATTTGATAATAATATTATTATCAAAATTATTATTCATATTATCATTAATAATATAATAATTACTAATGGCCATTTGATCAAAAAGTGACTCAAAGACATAAGCTCATTCCCATGATGCACTGTAGCTGCTCACAGCTAACACGTAACGCCCCTGATACCATAACTCCTTCATTTCGCTGCATGCGCATGAATGAGTAAAAACAATGTTTTCACAGACTTTCTTTTCTCCGACTACCAATTAAAGACAACAATGTAGCTGTTGAGAATTTGTAAATTCAAATGTGCAGATAAAGTTCATTTATTCAATATAATTAAAATTAAAATAACTCAGTGTAAGAAGATGGTGATATCCTGCTTTTCCAAACAGGACACTTTGTGCTTTTAACTATGAAGTTGTTGAATGAAATAACCCAATTCTTAAAAAAGGATAACAGCATTTACAACAAAAAATTGAGGTTTAAAAACAACCCCATATTACTAGAGTTTTGCATTCATGGTTTGTAATGATGTGAGATAAAAAGAAGGAATAGTCAAAAGCCTTCAGTTGAAAAGCATTAAATGTAGGGTCTAGTGCATAAAAACGGTGTTGTAAGTGATGTTTGATGAAGTTCTCAACTCTCACTAGATGATCCCTCTTATCTCTTCAACTTTTGGGAGAATTTAGCATTTCATGCAAAGTCACATTGTTTTTGTACTAGACAAAAATGACAAAAGAATTTTGATCAAGTTCTCACCTCTCCCTACATCATCCTCATCTCTTTATGACCCTTGGGAGAATTTAGCATTTCATCAAAAGTCTTTTACATTGTTTTTGCACTAGGCCCTTCAATTTTGAACATTAAAGTTCAACTAAACATTTCAGCAAGAAATTCTTTTTCCTCTCAGAGCTGTGTTAAGACCAAACTTTCTTGTTGAAATGTTTATGGAAATGTTAGTTTGATCACTTTTCAAGTCCGTAAATTTGTTTTCATTTTAAATAGGTGCAAAGGCCTATGCTTCAGCATCTGAACAACTGTTTTTAAAGATTTGGTTTTTTTAGAGTAACTTGAGCAGGTAAATCATATTGCATGGCCCTCTGAAATGGCTCACCCACCCAAGGGGGCCATTTACAAAAATTGCAGCTAATTTCTACAGTGTGCAGATATTCAAAAAAATTTATGTTTGTTGACTGTAAGGAAAAAAAAAACAATCATCTGCAAATAGGTTCTATTGTGGTGGTAGATTATTGTACAGCCAGTGTTATCTTATTACTGTATAGTTAATTGTTTATGTTGTCGAATGTCTGTAAATATTTTACTTTGTTTTAAATTCTCATTCAGTCAGTGTACTGTAAGTGTATTGTGGTTATAGAAGACAGAATAAAAAAACAAGCATTGAAAAATGTATGGTTTTATTGACCTTTTATTTATTTGTAAAAGAAATTGAGCTATTGTACAACATGAGAACTGTAAGAAAAGAATACATTTCAAGCACCCTTAGAATATCTGTCTTAAGTATAATTATCTACAAAAAATTAATAACCATTAATTTCCTTTTTGGAAATATTTTAGATGTGTTAGATAATTTATTAGATGTGAAAAGAACTAAAATGCTTGGCTCTCTCTTGAAAGAAAACACTTGATAATAAAAGTCATTTTTAATTATATATTCAGTGAATTGGAGAAAAGTGTGGCAACCATTCTGGTTGATACAGCTAGAAAAGTTGCTCAAAAAAATTAATATTTTTGAAACCACTGTTGCTGTTCTTTATAGTATAGAGCATTGAGCATGAAGCACAGTCTTGTGTATGCAGTTATCAATTAGGAATCATGATGAACCTATTTTGTTTCTATTCAACAAAGATTCAAGATTGTATGACCTTCAACTCCACTCACTCTTCAGTAACTTCCTGGATCACCTGTTTAACTCTATTCACACAAATGCCACCACCACTAGTTGTTTCTGTTGGTAGAACACAAAATTATTTGACGTATAACTCTCAGTTTAAAGCAAAATGTTGGAAATAAGTTAGTTCTTAAATCCCAAAGATGTAAGTTTACTTAAAATCCCTATATTACTTTTTTTTTTTTATCGTTTAGATACATACATACCTACATTTTATTGATACTCCTTTAAAAAGGCTTTTCAGTAACAATTGAAATAAAGATACGATATAAATATATAATTATACAAACTATTATAATATAAATAATAAAATAATGAATAAAATTAAAATATAAAAATGATAATATATTGGAAAAAATCTAGAT
>JANCMA020495645.1:0-10519 GCA_024336925.2 Zoanthus solanderi | reverse complement strand
TTCTTTCATTCACGTTATTTTGAAATTGCTGTGCCCGCGACACTCAGCGGCAATTTAGAACCCACTCTCACGCTTCCAAGGAATTAGCAATTGTTTTGTGACAGCTATAAATAGGGCTGCATGAGCTCGCAGCAACACTACTACACTACCACTACTACACTACCACTACTACACTACTACTACTACTACTACTACTGGTGATCTTGATCTTGATTCCTGAACCTCATCGAAAGACTACTGTAAAACTTCATCATCACGGCTAAGCCTCGTCAATAAAGCTTAGTGAAACTCCATTTGTACCTCTCTGCTGCCAGCGAGTCCCCATAGAAAAGAGCAACGTCACAATAGTCCCTCACACGACCACTTTCATGTGCACAACCTTACAACATAATATTTTAATTTAAGAACCGGAGACAGTGTTAAAAATCTCTTAATTTATTAAAAACATCCTTTTACATTAATTACAAGGATCTTCACTTGGCTTAGTTACCTATATAAGAACTCTATGTCATGAAATCGAGTGACAACGGCGATTATATGGAAACACTGCATCGCTACAATCGCCCAAAAAATATATTTGTGTCAAAATACTTTTTTCGACGACAGCGGCGATGGTGGCGACGGGAGCGATTATATGGAAACCGGGCTTAATAAAACACGCTGAAGAAAATAGCATTAATTAATTTTTCAATCTTTACGCTCCAGCTTTCTGTTTGCTTTACTACAATAACAATCGTTTGCTTTTTATGGCTCCTGCTTCAACAAGTCGAGTGGAGCCATAGTGTCATCGAGTAGACAAGTGTAACACAGGAATCCCAGACAATTCAATGAATAAACTTTACAAACAATCAAAGTAGGTCTTCTATGCAACATATTTTAAGTGCTTACATATGTGACATCGCATTGTGTTGCAGCCAATCACACATTTACATGTACATGTTTGCAGTAGTCATGTTTACCTATTGAGTAACAATACTCTGTCCTAAAGACGTCTCAAGGGATTGTGAAAACGATTCATGCAAGGAAGTAATGGCATTTCAAAATGGCAACAAACAGGATCCACATGCGCTGTTTGAGTGCCTGTTGTTATCTTTGTTTCTCCATTTAGCCCTCCGTGCTTCAACCCGCATGCATATTCCTTGTAAACCCTTTTTTTCACTTTTTATTTACTATGACAAAAAAACGAGCTCTTATCAGCTCTTTCCACCATGTCCCGTCGAATTATCTCAAAATTTTTTTATATAAAGTATTTTGTGCTTGAAACGTCAGCTTCTTACTCTATTTATGGTGATGATCAAACGCTACAACATAGTGTTGACGGTAAATCTCGTGTTCTACCTGATCGCCAACGCTAACACTGAGTTTTTTTAAATCTTTAAGACAATAATCATAATTTTTGTTACGCCAAAGACAACAACAGCTGTTGTGTGTTTGTCGCAGGAAGTTGGTCTCCAATCAGCAAAAATTCTAGGGTCGCTACATCTTCTGGGTAACGTTACCGAGTTGAGAAAAGATCTGGCCGAGGGTTTTGATGAATTGAAGGAGACTGGTGACTACGCCACTTTTATGCGCCATATGAAGAAAGGACTGTCAAAATCTTACCAAAAGGTTTGCAACCTATAGCTTTTTTACATTGCCACTTCTCATCGATGGAATATCCTGTGATGCAAGTTTTGAAAATTATCCAACAACAGCGTTTATGCTAATACTTGTAACAGGTTCTAGCTCTTGCAAAAAATAATTGAGTAAAACAAATGCCTAAGCCTTAGGAAGTAGCTTGAAAATAAAAAGTCTATCAGCTTATCTGTGCTGATTAGCTACTTTCAGCCACAAATCAAATTGATTGTTGGTTAAGTCACAAAGCTTTGATTTTTTGTGGGCTGAGCTGGATCTGTGTTAGGCTACAGAATTTTATAAGTCAAATTGTTAGCGGGTTGAGCCACAGAACTTAAGTCGTTTTGGTAGCAAGCAGAGCTGCGGAACTAAAAGAAAATCAGTAGCTGGCGCGCTGAGCCGTGGAACTAAAAGAATAGATAAGTTGCAGGCTTAGGCGCAAAACTGAAGCATAAGTAATTGCCAACAACAACATTGACGAGGGCAGGTTTTAGTATCCATACAGCTGTTTTGTACTTATTAGGATTCTTCAGCACAAAAGTATAATATAGTCTTGTGTTATGCTTTAAAAAGAGCAATAAACTAAATTCTCTCTCGAGCTTGGTGGATCATTGGAGAAGGTGCTTATCTCCAGTTTCCGAAGTGTGAAGCCTCTGACCCTAATCCTTTTTTGCAAGTATTGTTGGCACGACTTCACACTTGGTAAGATGTGCAGAGCGTAACAAGTTGTTAGAGTTTTACTGCTAAATACTCTCAGCAATTTAGCAGACCAAATCGATTTAAGTTTTTTTGGTGATGATGAAATAGAAATATAAAAATTCATCTTGGGACCGAGGCGTAGGGGACTATAACAAAAGAAATCCCAGCAGGCATTGCCGAAAGAATTATTTATTTCTTTTGTGTTATTTCCCTAAGCCTCGGACTGAAGCTGAGTTTTAATCTGTCGAAATTAATCTATTGATATTGACTGTGATAAAAGTTTTGATTGCAATTCTGTTTATTGCTCTTTTTAAATCCTAGTTTACAGACTCCTGGTCAGCGGCCATTACAGGTGGCTCAAGATCTGGTCGATCCAGTGTTGACGAATCGATGCCTACTTCACCTGGCAAACTATCTTCCCCAGGGGGGGTTGTGAAGCAACAAAAAGGCCAAGAGTTTCTCCGTCGCTTAAAAATTGATCTCGGTGAACCACAAGAGAATGAACAGTAAGCTAGATGAAAACATCTTTTTTATTCGAATTATCTTTACAGTATGTATAAATATGATTCAAACGCTGACAAAAAAGTCTTCATAGCAAACCATGGCGAACAATTTCGTGTATTTTTGTCGATTGTTAAAAGTCAGTTGTCCAAAAGGTATGGCAGCTGGCAGAATTAACTGGCTAATTGGCCGTTTTTGCATGTCCATTCATCTTCTAGCTAGAAAAAAAATTACAACGCTAACTAGTGACCCATCGCAGTCAGTGCTTATCTCCAGTTTTGGTAGTGTTAAGTGTATAAGAGTATCTGACTCCCTCCGGATGGGACACTCATTCATTTCAGGTTTGCTAACATTACTCGCTAATACTCTTTTTCAAGCTTTTCTCGATAGCAGAACAGAAAGCCATTGAAATTTCCAAGTTTAAACGAATTTGATACCTAGAATTCGTTCATGATAATTAATATTAATCCAGACTTGTATTGACAAAAGCCCTTTAATATGGTGCATTAATAACACTGTTGGAGATTTTGCAAGCTTCTTTTGTCATAAACTCTTAAAACTACTTTTATTACTATCTGAGTACTAGTTATGGTCCGAGTTAAAGGAAGTTTGTGTGTCTAGATTATGTTCATGTTAAATAAATTTAGTCAGGATTTGTAGTGAATAAAATCTTTCAGTTACATGTACTTTCAATGTGACAGGTTTTTGTGTTGTCTCAAGCTTCGTTATGAGAGCACTGAGGACCGATTGAATGCTGTTATCTCAAGCCATACTTTATACCTCATGAGAGTTGGTCCTCCCGCAGCCCAGCAGGTGGTGCTACATTTGAAATTCCAGTCTGTACTTAAGGCACAGCACAAATGTATAGGTTAGTGACAAAAGAGAATTGGAGATATTGTTGTGTGTTATTTAAGAAATAAAACATTTTCTCTCTGCCTTAATAGCCTAGTGAAAACCGACGCGAACTTATGTGAGAACTCGAGAGCAGATCATTGAAGATCCGAGATGCAGTCGAGGGTTTGCACCTGCTCGAGAATTCTGACAAACTTTGCCGAGGTTTTCACTGGGCAATGAAGGCACAGAGAATATGTTTTAGTTTTTTTACGAAACAAGATACTCCACAGTAGTCTGTACTATGCACATATTTGAATTTATTCAGTAACGCAGTAATTATCCAATATCGAAAATAAAAAAATACCATGATACTCTTTGTTTGTCCCCCAACACTTTGCATAAGCAAAAGTTTCCAGTTCCTCTTGAAACCATTGTAAGTCCCAAGAGAAAATAAAAACAATGCTTATGCAAAATTTTGAAGGGACGAACAAAGAATGTTGTGGTATTTTGATATTGGCTAATTCTAATAGGTCCGTTGACGTTGCCTTCTTTCTATTCATATTCAAAGTAGCAGCCGACATTCCTTGAAACCGATCGCAATAACAAACTATTTCAAACTAAGCTTATCAGATCGTTTTTGTTTCGTCTGTCTGCATGAGCGTTTAGAAATTTTTATTTTTGTCACATCCTGAACTTTGTTAAAAGCATCATTTCAGATCTGTTAATAACTAAACTAGAAGTTTCTAATAGAAAGTGAGAACTGCGAAATGAATTCACTGACCATGTGCTACATTATGCCGCAAGTGAGATAAAACTGAAAGGCATCTGAAATGAGGAAAGCAACCCTGAGGAGACAGATAAAAGTCGATCTATCGCTATAAACAAACTGAAAACTGAACTACTCAGCTGTTAAGAGACACTGGTAAAATACATGTTTTTAAATTATTAATTATTTTTATTATTATGATTTTGTTTTGTTTTAATACTTTGTGTTTTCAATTAATTGTTTACAAAGCATTATATTTGTTTTATGGGCTCTTAATTCGACTTTTATGATCGCACGACCCGAGTTCTATTAAAATTGTGATTTGCTCACCTTCGCGATTGATTAGATGTCCAACTTAATTGCCTTCTCCTTCAGAACTACTCTTCGTAAGTTGTTGAGTTTTGCTAGCTTGAAGTTATTCTTACATTAAATTAACTTTGATTTTACTGCCTTTATTTCAACTGTAGTCTGTACATCAACTTAAACTGGCAAGAAGCGTTTCTGAAAATATACTTTGATTTCGCGAATAGTTGAGTGTACTTCTTGCCAATCATTTTGCACTTCAAAAAGCAGCTTTACGTGTGAAAAATGTATGTCACGAGAGCAAACAAAAACTATGAAAATGGTCAAAAATAACATCCAGCTTTTTCACACAAGACTTTCTCCGTGGACCGATGCGTGGCTGCTAAACTAATGATGACATCAACTGAAAACTGAAAAATAAAGTAACTTGATGCATTTTTTACTCTGTTCTCGTGTAGAGTAATTATTTTCTTACTTTGCACAAAGAAGGATGATATACCAAACACGTATATATAGTTAATTATAAAATAATTTGGATAGTACGTTCGTTTTGAATGGTCTACAAGTGTGTTTTCATAGCGCTATGAAGCTTGAAAATGACGTAGGCAATTTGGTTGAAAACCCTCGACTGCGTCTCGGGTTTTCACTGATCTGCTCTCTAATTCTCCGAAACGTTCGCCTCGGTTTTTACCAGGCTATGAAGGCCCGGAAAACATGTCTTATTTCTTAAATGTCGTTCATTTAAATTTATAAAATAATTTGGATAGTACGTGCGTTTTGATTGGTCTACAAGTGTGTTTTCATAGAGCTATGAAGCACGAAAATGACACGGGCAATATGGTTGGCTCCATCTCAAAGTTGTAAGAAGTTACAGTTTCATGAAAGAAGTTAAAGTATACGGGTTAGGGTTTTCACTGATCTGCTCTCGAATTCTCCCAAACGTTCGCCTCGGTTTTCACTAGGTTATGAAGGCACGAAAAACATGTTTTATTTCTTAAATTACGTTCATTTAAATATAAACTCTCGCGACTTGGAGACAGCTAATCATATCGCTCACGCCGTTTTCGTGCTTCCTAGCGCTATGAAAACACACTTGTTAACCAATCGAAACGCACGTATCATCTTCTTAAAAAGAGGTGGGTGAAAATCAAATGGGTTTGTAAGTGCGTGTTATTTCAAGGGGCCTAAACTTTGAAAGATTATATAAGTTATACCTTGAACAATAAATTTGAGCTATTTACAAATGACCGAATAATGTGCATGGTGTACGTGGAATATTTTTGAAACAAACAGATCAAACGGTAATTAAGACCGAAACGACCTAATTTCAATCCACTTTTGTAGAATATCCTTTCTCGAGAAACTTTATAGGAAATATACAGAAGAACTAAAAAAAAATATCGCTTTTATTACCAACGTAGTAACTTTTGGACAATTTCTGTAACGATTTGCACCAACCCGTTACGAAAAGCAGAAATTTTTCACTGCCCATGGGGTAGACTTGTTTCTTCGGTGATCACTGAAGAAGGGAACTGGATGGTTCCCGAAAGCCTTGCTGGTACTTTGGGTTTTAATGGTTGGTGAAGAAGAATATTACCTAACCAAGCAATTTACCTAGTCAAAGAAACCTCAATGCTTTTGACGAGATATTTTGTGCGTGAATAGTGGATTTAGACAAAAAATCTTAAGAAAAACGTCAAAACACCAACTCTTATTGGAACTCCCTTTCACGGACCTAACATTGCTAGGTGCACTCCCCAAGCTGCTTTCTAGTTCTACTCGTGATTCGTTACCAATAAAACTAGAAGACAAATAATGTGTTGTTAGTAGATGGCCAGTGAATGAATGGCTGATAACTAACATTTAACTACTTTACACCTTTAATAGATGATCAGCACTACCTAGAACTCGTCACCAGGCTCTCGGGAACAAAGAAGTTGTCTATAGCTTCACGCGATCCGGCAGACAGTCCACTGGTGCGTTGTGACTCCAGGAGTATAGCCTGCCGGGTACGTGGTATTATATTACTCATATTTCATTCATTGTAGTGAAAAGAACTGAGAAATCAGTTTAATTATCTTGTCATGCGTCATGATATTTTATATTTGTTTTGTTATTTAAGTTCCCCTTTGTCGTCTGTGCTGAGATTTTGGCTCGGTTTATCCATCTCTTCCTGAATATTTTTTCATAGCCACTCCTAGTCTCTTATAACAACTCGCCTATCTTTCTTAAGGGTTAAGTTTAAACTTATAGACCCTATGCCAAAATGGCGGTAATTTTAAAATTCTTTTGTCTACATTCAAATTAGCCCTACTAGCCTCGTTCTTGAGTTAAACTTTCAAAAGAATATCTTACCACAAACGAGGCTAGGAAGGCTAATTTGAACGCAGACAAAAGAATATTAAAATCGCCGCCATTTTGCATAGGGTTTATTAAACCCCCCAGTTCCTGCATAAAGTACTTAAAATAACTCATAATTTTCGATGGATCTAGCTTTAGTCAGATATTGAGTACATTAACTAAGAACTCAAAAAACAGAAGTAATTGGAGTATCAGTAACAGCTAAGACCTTTACGAGGCAAGTGGCGCTTATCTGCGGTTTATGTACTGTTAAATGGATGAGTCTTTGACTCCCCCTGGACGGAACACTAATCCATCGCAGGGTTAGCTCCCAGCTTATCCACCTTGTAAGGATAGAAAGTTAAGATAGTTTTGGCAGGAACGAAGGTCACACAAATGTTCAAATCTCAGCAGAGCTGGGGCTTGAACTGGGGACCTTGTGGTTGGAAGGAAAGGATCTTACCAAAGACTCCACCACTCACGCACCCCCCCTTGTTTTAATTTCTACTTGAATTTTAAAAGTGCTGTAGAAATATCCTTATATTTTTCCGACATAATTCCCAATGAAACTCAATATATTTCAACAAGGAATCTGTAGCTTGAAAAGGGTTTTGATTTTCTTACAGGTTCCATGGCTTATATTTGCTTTTAGTTTTTGTATTGTGTTTGTAATTATTCTTTTTTTTGTGTTTGTTTTTAAAAAATGGAAAAATATAGAATAAAATTAAATTTATATAGAATGTTTTAGACCCATTAAGGGTCAAGCATCATCAACATCATCCTCTTCGTCAAGTCATTATCACCATTACTGTCATCACTACTATGATCACCAATGTCAATATTATCATCATCATCGTCGACGTCATCATCATCATCATTAGAGAGCTTAAGCACCGGAACATTTTTTCACGACGGAGGTCTATTTTCCGTGAGCAGACTGGATCGAGAACGGCGTTTTTGGAGCGATTATTTTACTTAAGCAGCGCGCGTATCACAACGACGGCCACACCAGGGTAAAAAGGCACGAAAATAAACTTTGAAGAGCTCAGTCGTAAACAAAGTTGAAATTGTAAAATTGGTTACACATACGACAAGAACCTGGAGCAAAAGTCGGTGTTAAAGTAACTGTAAGAAAATTGTTTTTTTTACAAAGAGTTATTGACGATTTGTTCGGTGCTTGAAGCCATTCCTTTGATAAATAAACTTTGCAGTTCTGACCGATACGGAGGCAAAAAGAAGCTTGTAGGCCTCCGTGACAATCACCACGAAAGCATAACGTGTTCAGGTACGCGACATCTGCTGACAGTTTAGTTCCGATTGGTCTCCGTGACAACAAGAACGCCTGGTGCTTAAGCTCTCTATTATCAATAATCATCGTCGTTAAGTCATTATAATCATTACTGTCACTATTACTGATCACCAATGTCAATATTATCATTACAATCATCATCATCATCATCATCATTGTCGTCAAGTCATTATAACCATTACTGTCACCATTACTATGATCATTAATGTCAATATTATCATTGGCATTATCGTCTTCGTCAAGTCATTCACCATTACTGATCACCAATGTCAATATTATCATTACCATCATCATCATCATCATCATTATCAATCATCATCGTCAAGTCATTATCACATTACTATCACCATTACTATGACCAAAAATGTCAATATTATCAATTATCACCATCACCATTATCATCATTATTGTCATCGTCGCCAAGTCATTATCACCATTACTATATGATCACCAATGTCAATATTACCATTATCATCATCATCATCATCACCACCACCATCACCAAATAGAAGCACTCTAATTTTATTTGGTGCAATATTAATAGTGAGACTTACTTTAGATACATTGGCTTTCAATAGTTTCGTTTCCTTGAAGATATCAATCTGTAAAATTGTGAAAAAAATGTAATTAAACCTTTTGCAGTCATTTGCTTTTGTTTTGATTTTTAACAGTTCATGAGATTTTCCAAGAGGGCCTCAATATTTACAACTAGTGAAAACCAAATAACGACACCCCTCTCACAGATCCTGAGCAAACTTTCCTGTCTCTTGCGATACCAAAGGAGCTCGAAGTTATAAAATAACAGCAATTTATTATTGACATAGGAAGTTGCTGGCAGCCGCCAGCCGAAAAAATTAGAGATGAAAGTTGTAAGGGATCTAAGCTCTTCGTTTCATTTGATGTTTTGTTTTAATGAAGCTACACGAGAATTTCCACTCTTTTCAGTTTCAAGAAGCTCAAATTCAAAAAGTTTTAAAATAAAGATTGAGGATTTTAGCTTTAGTAGCATGTTATTCACAGAGGAGGCTGCAAGCAGCCACTTTGTCAGAAAGAAAATGAAGTTGCAATTCCTGAAGCGAACCAATTCGCATGCTGAAGGAAATAGAGGAGAATAAAGAAGTTACAAACGAGGAGATCTTTTTTTTCTTTTGAAATGAAGAAGTTCAAATGGAGGAGAATAAAGAAATTAAAAGCCATGAGATCGTTTTTCTTCTGGAATAAAAAAGTTCAAATGGAGGGTGCAAGTCTTCAAAGTGTATGTACTTGTAATAATTGCTTTCTTGCATGAGTCTTAGGAAAGGTTTTTGTCGTTTACCCAATCATTCTAGTGCCTGTTTTTAAATGAATCGGTGAATCGTTATACGTCCTGTATGAAAATAAATGAATGTACTCCTACACACCCAGTTTCTGGAAAATTCACCAAAACTTGAGGCGAATGATCTTGATTTTTTGAAAGTTGCACCTGTACTTACTGATCGTCAAAAGCTGAACAAATTGTAGGAAGTAAGATAGCTTTTAGTAATAGGGTAGTTTACCAAAATATTCTGGAAGTGTGACACTATAAAGAACATAATTATACAAAAGTTTTAACTGACAAAAATAAAAGAATCTTAGCTAGAGAGTTAACGAGGGACTCACACTGTCACTAAATGCTTTCCTCATTTGAACGAAAAACTCTTTGACTACCTGCTTGCCAGCACTAGACTGGATGCTGCACCTGAATAAGAAATCATTCATAACTAGTACGTCGCGATCACTTTCCAGCACTAGACTGGATGCTGCACCTGAATAAGAAATAATTCATAACTAGTACGTCGCGATCACTTGCCAGCACTAGACTCGATGCTGCACCTGAATAAGAAATAATTCATAACTAGTACGTGCGATCACTTTCCAGTACTAGGCTGGATGCTGCACCTGAATAAGAAATTATTCTTAACTAGTAAGTCGCGATCACTTTCCAGCACTAGGCTGGATGCTGCACGTGAATAAGAAATCATTCCTAACTAGTAAGTCGTGATCACTTTCCAGCACTAGACTGGATGCTGCACGTGAATAAGAGATCATTCCTAACTGGTAAGTCGTGATCACTTTCCAGCACTAGACTGGATGCTGCACGTGAATAAGAGATCATTCCTAACTGGTAAGTCGTG